>JABUQX010000781.1:0-7500 GCA_015478945.1 Trachelipus rathkii
GGAGGAATTGTTAGAGCTCCTCATGGACTACCATGACGTATTGGCACTAGATGATGATGCTGTCCCCGTCTGTCCGCTTCAGAAATTTAAGATTGAGCTGTTACCTGATGCCCCTAAGGTCATCTTTCGAAAACAGTACAGATTACCGCACCGGTATTTGCAGGACATCGATGATTTCACCGATTCCGCGCTGAAGAAGGGTTACATCAAAGCCTGTTACAGCCCCCACTCGTCTCCGTTACTGGTGGTGGCTAAAAAGAACAGTACAAAACCTAGAGTGGTGTGTTTGGATTACAGGTACCTCAACTCCCATAGCATTCAGGACGTGTTTCCTTTGCCTTCAATCGACGAGATTTTTACATCCCTAGGGGGTAATACCGTGTTTACATCCGTAGATTTATTAGATGCTACAACGCTTTAGAGATAGAAGAGGAGACTCAAAAGCTGATGGCGTTTAGGACCAGGAAAGGCCTTTGGTGTCCCACCCGTTTGATGTTCGGCCACAAGAACGCCCCAAGTGTCTATGCTCGCACGATGACTATGGCCTTAAACCACCTGCTAGGGCCTGTAGCACAAGTCTACCTAGACGACGTATTGGTGCTGGGAAGAAACGTGCCCGAACACTTTGAAAATTTGAAGAAAGTGCTCACTGCTTTCAGAGAAAATAAGCTTAGAATAAAATTATCCAAGTGTAGCTTCCTACAATCAGCTGTTTTGTACCTAGGATTCAAGATAGGAAGACATGGAATTAGCCCGGATCCGGCCAAGGTAGAAACAATGAAGAGTTTCGTCCCTCCTACAATGTGAAGGAGACACAGAGTTTACTTGGTTTCTTCTCTTATTTTCGCTTCCTCATAAAGGACTTCGCCGCGGTAGCACAACCTTTGTACGATTTGATAAAGAAAGATGTCCCTTTTCTCTGGACGAAAAGACAACAACAAGCTTTCGACACTTTAAAAGATAAATTAGTGGTGCAGCCACAACTAACTTTCCCTGATTACAGCAAAGAATTTCTTCGTGAACACAGACGCTAGTAATTACGGAATCGGAGGAGTGTTGTACCAACTGACAGATGAGGGAAAAGAGAAACCACTCTCTTTCGTGTCCCGTACACTCAGAGGGAGTGAGTTAAACTATGATACGATCGAAAAGGAATGTTTAGCCGTGGTGTTCTGCTTGCAAAAGTTTAAGAACACCATCTTCGGCTATAAGGTCACTATCATCACCGACAATCAACCTCTCTGCTTTATTTTTAGAAATAAGCAGCAGACCGGCCGGTTAGCTCGATGGAATCTCTTAGTAAACAGTTTCTCACCCACCATAGTATATAAAAGAGGAAAGAATAATGTTGCCCCAGACTATCTGAGTAGGCATCCGGCATCTAATGTGTTCCTGGTTAAGGAAGTAGAAAGAACAGAAAAGTTCCCTCGAATAGATTTCGCTTTGAGTCGGGAAAATTTCATCAAAGAACAAGAGAAATGTCCCCGTGTAGGAAAATTGGTAAAATGGGCCGAAGAGAATCCCAGAACACACCCACACATCTTAATAAAAGGCATCTTACATTACGCTGTGGAAGCAAAACCTTATCTTGTACATGTTCCAGACAGTATGATTTAGTGTGATAGACCAGTGCCATGCTTCATTAGCTAGCGGACACGGAGGTCAGCAAAGAACTGAAAAGAGAGTAGAGGAAAAATACTATTTCCCTGGTATTCAAAAGTTAGTTAAGGAATACTGTAGTCAATGTGTGTCGTGCGCTAGAACTAAGGGTCCTAGACCCCCTACAGCAGAGATCAATCGATGGCCATTGCCGTACACACCTTTCTCACGCGTTCATGTTGACAGTATTGGGAAATTGCCTTCTTGTACAGGATCAGGAGCCAAATACATCTTAGTATTTCGCGACGTTCTAACACGGTATGTTGAATTAGTGCCTTGCAAGACTAGGACGAGCGAGGAATGTGCCAGAGCATTGCAAGAGAGGGTCATATGTAGACATAGTGCTCCTCAACTGCTTGTCTCTGACAATGCCTTGGAATTTACGAGCCAGGTGTTTAAGGACTTATGTAAGGCGTGGAGGATAAAGAAGATAGAAATTTTGCCTTACAAAGCCTCCCAAAATGGTGTTGTAGAAAGAATAAATGCTGATATTGAATCTTTCTTGCGACACTACGTGAATGCAAACCACCGAGATTGGGATAAATACCTGAGCTTTGCCCAAATCGCTATCAATTCCGCGTATAATCGATCTATAGGGTCTTCTCCCCACTTCCTGTTACATGGTTACATAAAGAGGCTCCCTTACGAGATGCCTGATTATGTATCACCTTTTGTGAATAAGACAGAGAAAATGAGATTCATTTCGGACGAAGTAGATACGATAGTAGAGAGGATCGATTATATAAGAGATTTGGCTAGAGAGAAGTTAGAAGCGGAAACCACAAAAACTTTGGAGCAACAACATAAAAGGGCCAAGCAAAGAGAATTCAAAATAGGAGATTATGTTTTCGTTAGAGCAGTAAAAAAGCCCCATCAAAGTTCGAAGTTATGTGCCAAGTTTGAAGGGCCATATATTGTCCAATGTTTAAGAGGACCAAACAAACTGATGGTGTATTGTTTAGAATCAGGCCGAACCTTCCCAGTCCATGTGGACAACGCTAAGGTGATCCCAGCAGAAAAGTTCACCGAGTCACACTTTGACTTTATGAATGATGAAGTTTGGGATCCCCACGTGGTGGAAAAAATGTTAAGCTCCAAAGAACAAAAAAGGGAAAGAATTGAGGAAAGACAACAGAGAAGCGACCCAGGAGTCCCTTCTGAGAGAAAAGAAGAAAAAGAAAGAGGAGAAGAGGAGGAAGAAGACGAAGGAGCAGAAGAAGACGAAGAAATAGAAGAAGTAGATGAAGTGGAAGAACTTCCTCCTCCCACAGATCAAGTGTCTTCCCAATATTCTTTCCAAATTCCCATAACGCCACAAATTCAGTCCGGACACAGCTACTTTCCAACTCCCCATCCCCCACAATCTCAGCAAGAATACTACAACTCTTACTCTATCCCCCCACCTCAGCAGGTACCGAGTAGTTCAAATTATTGGAGCCCTCCGACTCCAGTGCAACAACAACAACCGACCCCGGTGGAACCCGTAAGAGAAAGTAAACCCGTGGAAGAAAGAAGATTTAGCGATGAGATTGTAGAAAGAAGAAGATACAGCGATGTAGTCGTCGGAAGAGCACGTCCAGACAATGAATTTAAATGTTCCACTCCAAAGATTGACTTCCCAAAAACTCCCTCCAACCCTGCAGTTCGGAGAAAAGAGTTTAGACCATCTTTATCCCCTATCCAGCAAGAGATTTCCATAGAAAACCCTGTTCAAGAAACTCTTCAGGAGCCACCCGCACACGAAGGTGAGGTGTATGGAGCCTATGGTGGAGCCCCTCCAAGAGCAAATTCCCCTGTGAAATCTCAAATTTCCCCAGTGAAAGATGGCCGTTTTCCCATTCCCACTGTTGTAGTAGAATCACCCCCTATGGAATTCGTCAGAGATGACAGGAAAAAAGATCCATCTTACAGACCACATAACTTGTTTACTGGTCCCAGAGATTCTACACCCCGAGTTACCCGAAGTCAAACAAGGATGAAGGAACAAGCTTTACAGCAACAGCCCGAGGCAAGAGACAACACGGAGACTACAGCGAAGACTCCTGTCCAGCCTCCACCTGTCGAATTGGATTTGAACACCACAGTCCGTGGAGGAAAAACTTGGTATTTGCCTCCTGGTTACTAGTTCATCCCAATTTTGTATATACTTTGTATATTCCTAGAGTTAAGAGAAAATTCTTTTAGTTTGTAGAATGAATTCTTCTTATTCTGTTAGTCTAAGAAGGATACTTTTAATTTTAAGAATATGATGAAAGTACATTTCGCTTCGCGTCTGTACTAAAAATTTTTTTTCTTAGTTAAGAAACACTTAGTGGATTAGGAAAAATATTAGACTGGATTAGTAGACGATCGTCATAAATTTAAGAAAATTAGCTTGGATTAGTAATTATTCTTATAAATTTAAGAAAATTAGTCGGGATTAATACATATTCATAAGAACTCTAATCTTAGATTTTAGACGTAACTTCGTTAGATCTTAGAATAGATTAATTCAATACTAGTTTTTACTCATTTTTTTTTTATAAAAGAAACCTTTTAAAAATATGTTTCACTCTCAGAATAAGGGGGGGGACAGCAATTTTTAATACAAAAAATAAAAATACAAATAGAAAAACCCAAAACTTTTTCTATTTAGAAAAAAAAAAAAATAAGCAATGAGTAAGTAAGTAAGTAATATAAAAACTAAATTAGCAATTAAGCAACCAAGTACTAAATAGTATATAACGTTAAGTTTGAAAAACTCTTACATTTAGATTTTAATTCTACTAACTCGATTATAATTAAGAAACTATTTAGTTTAGTTAATAAAACGCGAACGCTTTAACTAACCAATTAATTTTAAAACAGTTATTAAACATAATTAGGCGACCTTATAATTCATCACGATAAGAAAAGTATAAAGTATAAATATTTCAGAAATGAATTTCGGAATACCAGTTTTGTTGCTACTCATCATCGTATCAACATGCCAAAGCAATATCATAAATGAAAAAGAAGAAACAAAGATTCTACCTGGTTTAGTTCTGTATCGTACGGGAGAAGTTAACTTCATAGAAGGATACCTCGATCTAGTTATCTCCTTAGAATGTTCCCCAGACATTAAAAGAAACAACTCATCAAAGACGAATAAACTAGTAAACAACGTTAAAGAATCCTTTTTACCATCGTTCGAAATCATGTTTCTAAATGTTTCAACACATCAAAGGGCTCACCAATGGGAATTCAAACTCATGACCATTCGAGTAAAAGTGCTAGCCCAGAAATTGAACGAAGTAAGTGAACTGCCTTGGATCTCAGCAC
This sequence comes from Trachelipus rathkii, assembly GCA_015478945.1. Lineage (NCBI taxonomy): Eukaryota > Metazoa > Arthropoda > Malacostraca > Isopoda > Trachelipodidae > Trachelipus > Trachelipus rathkii. The sequence continues at coordinate 4,960 of JABUQX010000781.1, forward strand.
GATCAAAAAAGAAACGAGCCGCATTCGAGTTCGGAGGAGATATTCTTAACATTCTTTTTGGTACGGCCACAGACAAACAGGTGAAACTACTTCGAAAGAAGATCAACATCTTAGGTAATTATGCCTCTACTTCCAACTTATTGATTACTGAACTAAAGGAACAGTTGAAAGCGAATACTCGTACTTTAATAAACTTTAGGGATAGCTTACAAAAGTTAATAGAATTTCAAAATAGTCTAAGTGCTACGCACAATATAATAAACCAGATGGGAAGCATCCGAGCATTAATAAATCTAATTGAACAAACTGTATCTAACATACATCAAATACACCAGTTGGTGATAAACTCACTTCAATTAGCCAAAAACAAAATCACTAACTCGCAACTTTTCTCCCCCATCTTCCTATTGCCTTTTGTACTAGAAATGAACAAAGAGACTAAACTACACACAGTCATTCCTCTAGAAACAAAAACATATCAAACCTTCTTAACCTACTCTTGGACTATCCAATCTGCAGCTAGCCCCTACGAACTAATAACTTTAATTCCTTTCATCTCAATAGAGAAATTTGTTTCATATAAACTAATACCTTTTCCTACCCACCTTCCTTTAAATAAATCACTAGTTCGAGTCATGTACAACGACCCAAATAATTACTTCTTTGTAAATTACGGTAATCGGAAATACACTTACCTCAAAGAATCAGCACATGATCTTTGTAGACATTTAGGCCAACTAGCAGTTTGCCCCCAGTCCCAAGTGTTTGCTTCCATTGATGATCAGTCTTGTTTACTGTCTTTAATCTTGAACTTCACTAATGATTTTTCACACTTGCCCTAATTGCAAGAATAATAAGTCTATAGAACCGTATAATGTCGCTTTAGGACACTTCACCCTTATTTTTTTTCAGAAAAAACTAGGGCTTCGATTGCATGTGAGAAACCCAATTCTATCCAGCATGTCTATGACTATGTCTTTACTATTCCTCACGGATGTGCTTTCATCTCTTCTAAGTTTCAGTTTAAGAACCCTATTCACCTTGAAAAGAACATAACCCTTTCTTCCTTAATTTCTTATTCTGATCACGTTTTATTCAACTTCTTATCTCACGTTGCTTTACCTAACATTTCTTCTGTTTTGTGTTCCCTAAGTTTCAAACCTTAAAAGAAATTCATTGGAATCAAAGACTAGATCAATTAAATCAAACAATGCACCCTTTTACACCGTATTTTCCCCAAATAAAATTCATTCCATACATTGGAGGAGGAACTTCTGGAACGATCTTTTTCCTCATAGTTCTTGTCATTGCATATTTCGTTTGGACTAAAAGAGTATTCCTTTGCAATATGTGCATGCCCAAGGTACCCATTCAAACTGAAAGCATCCCACTTCAGGCCATCCCAACATCTAATGTACGTATCCAACTAGCACCTGAAGATGCTCCTTTAAATAACCTGGTTCAGATAAGATCTCGACCCAGCTCCCCAACTCCTGTCCAACGTTTGTCTTTACTTCCAAGACCTCCTATGCCTCTTCCTAACACTCGAGCTATTACTTCCTCTGAAAATCAAGCGACTTATTCTAATTGAAAAATCAATCCTTAAGTAAAGATTCTCCCGGGGAGGGGACCTTTGTAGTACGTCATAGTACTTTTAATTCGAAATAAATGTATTCCATCATTTTAATTAGATTCAAAATAACGCTCATAAACGTTTTATTTGAAATCAAATCGATAGAACAAGTCGCTTATGAACAAATATTTCCCGCCTTCTTCCTGCCCGTAAATGCGACGCATAAGAATTCCTGTATGGCCTTGTAATGCCTGCAGTGGCGGGTTGACTCATTGCAAGCCTGCAAAGGCGCCTCAGTTGCTTCTTGCCTGGTAAACTGTAGAGAATTGATTGTGAACGCTTGAGTGGATTTTGATTTTGCGCCCACGCCATGCAAATATATATATTATATATATATATATATATATATATATATATATATACTATATATATATTATATATATATATACTATATAATATAATATATAATATTAATATATATATATATATAATATATATAATAATATATATATATATATATTTAAATATTCCTTGTGTGCTTGTCGTTTACCTGGCCTTTGAAAAATAATAAATTATGGGTGAATCATAATCGTACCACCACTACCCATATATATATAATATATATATATATATATATATATATATATATATATATATATATATATATATATAATATATATAATATATATTATATATATATATATATATATATATATATATATAATATTATATATATTATATAATATATATATATTTAACATACCAAGAATATAGTTGTATATTTATAATTATAATTATTCCGGTATGTTTGTAATTGTAATCTTACAGAAATATAAAAACTTATATTTAATTGAAGGAATCAATTTCGCAGCTGAAGCGAAGATAAAGCGTTGGTAATTATGGCATTTGTTAATGACCTTTAGAGGTACGTGTAAAGTATTATTATTCTTTTTCGGTGTATAATTAAT
>JABUQX010000781.1:12500-15000 GCA_015478945.1 Trachelipus rathkii
TGAAATAATACGAAAAAAAAAAATCGATTACATCGTTCGTTTGTATATATATTATATTATATATATCTATATATTTATATATTAATATATATATATATATATATAATCATATATATATATATATATATTATATATATATATATATATATATATATATATATATATTATTATATAATTATATATACATATATAATTATATAATATCTGTTAAATATCCTTTTTAAAGGGACAAGTTCCCTATAAATATATATATATATATATATAATATATTACTATAATATATATATATATTATTATATATATTATATATATATATATATATTTATATATATATTTATATATATATATTATTATATATAGGCCGTGTTTGTTTTAAGACTCCGTCCATTTTTGATTTTTTAGCATATTGCAAGTAATATACTAACAAATGATTTCAAGTGGTGGACGGACATGATTCAAAAGTTCGAATAATTTTAAATAATTATTTAAAAAATCACATTTATATCAATAAAATTTTTTAAAAAATGAAATTTTCGAATAAGTACAACACTAACAGAAAAACACAAATTACATATTTGAAATCAGCGGTATAAAGCTTATTATAAAATGTAAAAACCAATTTCATAAATGAAATAGTCTCGAAAAGTAACGACACTTCAGAAAAACCAATTAACATATTTGGAAATCCAGCGTGTTAAAAGCTTAATTAACAAAAATGTAAAAAAATTAGGGGGCCCTCGAGCCGACGGGGGACAGAGGGGGGGACGTTTTCCATATCCCGTAGGGGAGGGGCGGAGGAACCCCCGCGACACCCAAATACCAAAGAGCGGGGGTTCCGGAGACCCTCCCCAGAGGGGGAAATAGTCCTACCCTGTGGTTCCCCGGAAGGCCGAGAGACCCCGACTCCTGCTATCTTTGCAGTTTATCCCTTGGGTACTTTCCCTTTAGTTAAAAAAAAAAAAAAATTAAAACTAACGGAGTCGTAAAACGTAACTGGTTCTATATATTTTTGAATCATGTCCGTCATCCCATAAATTGACTAATAGGATCATATACTAAAAATATATTAAAAAAAAAACAAAAAAAAATCAAAACTGACGGAGTCGTAAAACGTAACAGGTCCTATATATATATATATATCAGTGATGGGCGAATCCGGCAACTTTTGGATTCGAATCCGAATCCGAATCCGGGTGTGTGAAAATGTTCGAATCCGAATCCGAATCCGAATCCAGCACCTTTGGATTCGAATCCGAATCCGAATCCGTGTGTGTGAAAATTCTCGAATCCGAATCCGAATCCGAATCCATGTAAAAAGCTTGAATCCGAATCCGAATCCGAATCCGGATTCGAATCCGAATCCGGATTCGAATCCTTCCAATGTTTTTTTTACAAAATTAAATACAACCAACCAAAATATGACATATTTCTTTTCAAATATTTATGAGATATATAAATAAAATTGTTTTTTTCATTTTTCATTTTTTTTACTGCCTGAAATACATATTTATTTCCATGTTAAATAATTTATATATATATATATATATATATATATATATATATATATATATATATATATTATATATATATATATAATATATATTATATATAATATATTATATATTATATACTATATATATATATATATATATATATATATATATATATATATATATATATAATTCACCTTTCCACACCATCTCTTTATATAGTATGTATACATCTGTCAGTTGTTCTGCACGAAACTACTCCAACGTCTTCTGTCCATCCACATCTCAGACGCCTCCACATCCTGGATGTTCCTTTCTCTCTTCATCATTGCCACGCTCACGTTGTCGCTCCATCTAACTTTAGGTCTTCCCACACTTCTTCTCCCCTCCGATATCCATTCCAGATATTTTCTGGGCACTCGTTGCTCCTCTATCCTCTTAACATGTCCGTACCACCGCAGCTGTCCCCTCTCCACAAGCTCTACCACGCTTCTCACGCCCAAATCCGCAATAACCTCCTCATTTCTCTTCCTGTCTCTTCTTGTTACTCCTCTAATCAGTCACAACACGCGCATCTCGCATGCCCCCAACTTGCTATTTGCTCTCGCATTAAGAGCCCAAGCTTCATGTCCGTACGTCAGTATTGGCCTCAGTGTACTTGTGTACATCACCATCTTGACTCGTCTCGAAATTTCTCTTTCCTTCAACAATGGGAACAACATTGCTACTGTCCCATTAAATTTCCCAATTCTCTTGTAATTCAAGCATTATGTCGTTTTCCTCACCATAGTGCACCCCCAAATATTTAAACTGGTCCGTTTGTCTCAGCCCTTCTCCACTCAAACTCACCTCCAGGACATCTCCACCACCTCCAATCAACATCACCTGTCTTCCCTCGGTTTATCCTCATACCCATCTCCTCCAACTCTTCGTCCCAAACCTCCAGAAAATTCTGCAATCTCTCTTAGTTTTGTGCAAACAACACCAAGTTATCCACGTATCCAAACATC
>JABUQX010000781.1:22500-25000 GCA_015478945.1 Trachelipus rathkii
CTCTAATGAATTCTTATTTTAGTTATTATCCAGTAGGGATAACCTTCGAAGCATTAGTATATTGTTATATTTCTCTTCTTGAGTGTGTTAAATATTACATGGTATTGCAAATTCAATTGTTGTATAAAAATTTCGGAAAAATTTTAATTACCCATGTTCATAAGACAGAAGATTTGGTTATATTATCAAAGTATTATAGTCGAATAGAAATGAAAATTTTTTTAGTTTCAGAACCCGGTATCAATTTTATTGCAGAAGTAATAAGAATCGGAAAACTTAATATTGTTGATGAAATATTATTCTCTCTTTTTCCGCAAAATGATTTTTACGACATTCAAAAGAAATTCTTCGAACTTAATAATGCTTCTACCGTGTTATCTTCTTTCAAGAAGTCTCACCATTTACTTACTCAGTGGATAAGTAAATGGAATTTATCGGAAAACGTTGATCACAGGTATAAAGTAAAAGTATTGGACATGTATCGAGGATGTTATATAAAGAGAATCCTTTTTGATCTAGAGACAAGCTCTATTAAATGCTTCAACAATGCAGATAAGATTTTAACTTGGTGTTTGGAAGATAAGGAGTCTATTTTAAAATTTAAAAGGACATTGATTTTGGATAAAAATCAAATAGATTCAAAAATTGGAATTACGAGAATACCATTATACAATGAAGTGCGAAATTGCGTAATGAAATCAAAGTGGGATTTTTTATCAATGTTATTTGACTGGAAAGAAATTACTTATGAAGAGAAAAAAGCTTTACGTAGTAGGTTATTGAATGATAATTTCTTAATTCCACTTATGCCGATCATGGATGAAAGGTTGAAATTTTTATATCGCTTTATTGACTTTATTATACATGATCTACGCATTGAATATTTTGGAGATGGCAAGGATATAAAAACCTTTAAGAAATATGCTTTCTCTGTAAATAAATTTCATAAATTACTTAGCAAAGGGTACCTTAATACAATAAAAAATTATCTTGAATGGTTTCAACCATCATGGGAGGAATTACAAAAGTATAAATGGCGTGCTGAATTAGTTGTTGGTAATGACCATAAAATTGTAAGTTGGTTGGAAAGTATGCAGAACGATTGGCTAAAATAAAACAGATATGTAGTTATTGGGTAGAGATTAAGATCCTAAATTGTACATAGAATAAGATTGGAACTTATTCATTTTGTTGATAAGTTAATAAATTGTAAGATTTCTTTTTTATTTTAATGTTTACTTTTCGAAAATAATTTGAAAATAAATTTTAAACTTAAAAAATAGAATTTTAATTTCCAAATAAATCCTAAATAATTGTTCATATTATTTATTTGTTTATGGTAATTATTGTTATTAGTGATAATTTTATTAGGTTTAAATGATTGACTTTAAAGTTTAAAATGTTGACTTTTCATTCTTTCTTTTCATGGTGATATTGTCAGGCTAATTTGTTTGATTTTATTTAGCAGTGTTTTAATGTTTGATAACAGTTGTCATTGACTGTTATTCCAGTATAGTGACATCTACAGTAGCCACTATCTAGTTTGGTGGGTGAGATGTTCAGCCTTATTGGGTGTTCAGTAATTTTAAGAAAGATATTTTTAAAAACATTATAAAAACCTTTGATAACATTGCTTTTATGTTTTTAATGTTTTTTATTTTATATGTATATATATATATAATATATACTAATATATTATAATATATATATATATATGATTTTTTTTCTATTCACATCTAACACATATATAATATATATATATATATATAGTATTATGGCCAGCGTTTCGATTAGCCGTCATATGTATCTTAAAAACTATTAATGCTACAGTAAAAAGGAATTACATTTTTTGGAATCAGCGTAAAATTTTAGCTACGAAAATTATGAAATAAGGAATAATTTAAGAAATAAATGAGTAAAATAAATAGCAATTAATATGTTTGTTAATTGAAAAAATTTTTCTATCAAACATCTGGCCATCTCTAAAAACAAGTTCATTGTAACGGGGTCCTGATATCGTCTAAATCTCTCAACGTGACAAAATTTAAATATTATAATATATATATATATATATATAATATATATATATATATATATATATATCTATATATATATATATATATTATAATATATATTTATCTATTATTTATTTATTTTGTTTCTTTTTGTTTATTTTATTTTTATTTATTTATTTCTTTAGTTTATTTAACTATATATATATATTATATGATATATATATATATATATATATTATATATATATATATATATATATATATATATATATATATATATTATATATATATAATACGGCACAGTAGGGGGCTTGAGCCGGAGCCGAAGGGGAACATAGGGGGGACGTTTTTTCCATAACCCGTAGGGGAGGGGCCGAGAAAACCCGCGACACCCAAATACCAAAGAGCGTTGGTTCCGGAGACCCTCCGGGTATGGAAAACTTCCCTAGTCCTACCCCGTCGTTCCCCCGGAAGGCCGAGAGACCT
>JABUQX010000781.1:32500-46214 GCA_015478945.1 Trachelipus rathkii
GTCCATCTTCAATAGGTTTATTTGCTGAAAAGCCACCATCGTCACTATCAGTGCTGTGCCAGGGGTTGCAAATAAGGCGGCTTCCACTTCAGTGATCTTTTTTTTTTGTCCACGCGAGCAGCTCTCGGTTATGCTATTTCAAATGCATTCTAGAGTGATTTCACCTCGGAATGCCATTTCTTGTGGTTTCAGCTTAGCTTAATAAATTCCTTATTAAACGCTTTTATTTATTTTATTTTTTTTACAGTTGTCAACCACCACTCACACGCAGATGGGCACAGACGCAGATTTTAAAGTGGGGAGATTAAATTGAGTAGGAAACACAGAAGATGGAAAGAGAATTCCACAGAACAGAGATGGCAGGAACTAGGAAGTACCGCAGCGAACTAGTCTGGAGTAAAAATGTCACCACAAAACTCATGTGCCGACCCAGCACCCTTTGTGCTACGAGGGCGTCGTAAGGTGGTGGTACGCGTAGTGGAGGTTCCCTCTGAGCACTTGCCGCTACTTGTACCTATAGAAACAGAGATAAAGCCCCAACATCGCGCCACAAAGATAGAGGGTGAAGTGGAACTAGAAAGTACAGGATAGTTTTTAAGCATTTGGCCTTTGACTCTACCCTAAGCCAAAAGCCGGATAAAACCAGAAACTATCCCCCAGATACTGAGAGCAGTAGCTCTAATAAAAGGGCGGAGAAACCTTTGTATAGCTGAGTAACTGAGAAGAGGAAAAAAGTTCTCAAGTCTAAACAGAATTCCTAGTTTCCTTGAGGCCACCCTAGCAAACGTTGTGATGTGAGGTTCCAAAGACATTTTTTTTTATGTTAAGGCCAAGTGTATTTATATTGTCACAGGAGAAGAGAGATAACCGTCGAAAGAGATAGGAAAGTAGGGAGGTGTTTTAGAGGGAAAATTTGTAGAAGTGGTTTTTAAAAAACTAAATTTCAACAAGGTTGAGAGCCGACCCCACCCTGAAATTCTATCGAGATCAGCGAGAATAATAGAATCGGAAAGATTTAAGACGAGAGGCAAATTCTAGAAACTAAAAGAGGGAGCAGAATTGAAAATGAGTGAAGAATGAAGGGTCGATTCATCGTCATAATGATGTGGATAGAGTTAGATGTCAAGTGAGAAGATTATTTAATGAAAAGCAGGAAATAAGTAGGAGATAATACAAAACCCTGAGGAAACCACTATTGACTGAAAAAGAAAAAGAAGTCGCCCCCATCAACACTAGCCAATATTGAAGCGATTTGAAAAGAAAGCTAGACATAAGTAAGCAAAGAGAAGAAGGAAACCAAAGGAGGGGAGCTGGAGAGCAGTGACGCCTACCATACCCGGTCAGATGCTTTGAATTATGTCAAGCGCCACACGCAAGTCTCCGTAGTTCCTGAGGGCGGAAAACCATAAATCTGTTTTAAATAGGAAAGTATATCGCTAGTAGACCTCGAGTGCCGAAGCCGTACTGGCGATTCGGAAAGAAAGGGAATGAGATTCCAGATGGTCTAAGAGTAAGGGTTGAGAAGAGTTCAAAGATCTTAGATAGATACAAGTTAGAGCTATAGGCGATAGTTAGATAGGGTCAGAGCGGCTTCCTTTTTTTCGAATAGGTTGGCCATATGGCGCGCTTCCAACACCTGAGGGAAAAGTGCTAGTAATTGGGGCATAGAAGATTATAGTTGCCACGAGGGGCGGGGTCCAGCATGGAAGCACACTTCCTAAAAACTCGGGGAGGAATGCATCCGGGCACCCGAATTCCTAACGTTCATAGATTTCAGGAGCCCATGTACCGATCAAATGTAATTCACAGGTAAAGGCATAAGACACCTGAGAGGAGAAGGAGGAGAGAGGAAAATGACAGACATAGTCCGGGGATGAGTTAGAGGAAAATAGGAGGCTGAGGAGATTGGCCCTTTTCAGTTGGAGTATTGCAACAGACCATCAGAGCGAATAAGAGGAGGAAAGGAATATTTATTACAGAAGTTGTTAGAGAATTTTTTGGGGAAGAGGCCAGAAGATTTGTCAGAAGTAGGAGAGCCACAGGAGGTTCAGCGCACTTTCGTTAATGAAAGTCCTCGCTGGTCGAAGAGTACCCCTGCAACGATTTCTAAGCTGAATGAAAAATTAACAAAGAGTGATATGGAGAACGGATTTTCCGGCATACGATACGCACTGTCTGTAAGCCCTGAATGGCCAGAGAACGCGCCACCGAAGAACGAGCACGATGGGTTTTTGAGGAGAAAAAGATTTAGTCCGAGAAGGAAGAACCTGCTCATCCCATCAAACGATTACAGCTCCCACCTTTATCGGCAGAAGCTGAAGCGTCTTCAAAGTCAAAGCAGTCATTCCAATTTAGTTAGCGTAGAAGCAACCTCAATGCCCCCAATCGGCCCGATCAAGTGCCGGAAAAAACGCATAGGGCAGATGGAGCTGTTGGAGAGAAGTATTAAAATTTAAGAGATATAAGGTTGTGGTTAGATTTACCGAAATGAGGAGGAAAGGTGGTGTATTTATAACGAGATAGAGAGAAGGAACTAGTGGTGAAACATAGGTCAAGTGTGTTCAAGAATTGGTTTGGACGATCCGGAATGTTGTGGTAAAGGTCTTTAATTAGTTGCTGCCAGATCGTGAGAATACTGGATAATTCGGCTTCCTTACACCTAAATCAAGTATGAGCAGGAACCCATCCATTTCACTGTTGTTACATTGAAATCCCTAAATTAGAGGGACTTAAGTATTTGGATGAGAAGATATGACAGTTTCGTGAGAAGTAGTAAGGTAATCCAAAAAAGGGAATGAAAATCTGTTATGTTAGGAGAAACAGTAGAAGAAGCACAAGATTATTGTAGTAGAACGAAAGAAAGATTTTTAAGCCACAGAACATCGAGTTAGGGGTTTCGAGATTCTCGAGACGTGTTTATGTTTTGTTTAGGTTTACATAGGCACATACTCCACTCAAAAAAAATAATTAAAAAAAAATAAAAAGAAAAAAAAGACAAACAAACAGACAAAAACCAAAAGGAGAAAATGAGGAAAATTATTCGCACGCAAAAGCCTAAATTTAAAACTTGAAAAATTTAAACGCTAAAACCCTATGATACCCAAAAAATTATCAAATTATGAATAATCAGAAAGTTCAAAACACTCGCACACTCACACACACATTCACGAAATTGCGTACAAAAAAAGAAAAAAAATTATTGATCAACTAAAAAGGTGGAAGCTAAATCTGTATAAATATAATAATGGCTATCCAAATAGGTAAATGTACGCTCAAAACCCAAGTTGGAGAAACGCTAAAAAATCTAAGTTAAAAAGAAGTCGAAGAAAAAAAAAACAATCTAAAACTAGCTATATATAACGAAACTAGATTTATTATTTAATCTAAAAGTTTCTCATAATTTTTCACCCAAAAAGTAAGAAGTATCGGCCAAGTATCGGCCATTTTAACCGATACCGATACCGATACCCACAGAAATGGCCGATACTACCGATACCGATACCGATACTATCGGTACATCCCTAGTCCAGATTATTTTCTTTTAATTTAGTTAGGTTCTTGGTTGTTTGCAGTTAAAAGATGGGGTCCATAATTCATCACTTTAAGTAGATTTGGGTCCCCACAATAATACAAATCCAGGGGATGCACATGATCCGAGAACCATCCCGACCCCCATCAAGCTTGCCATTAAAGTTCCTGCTAGTTCAGTTTCATGCTTCTCTACAACTCTGTCAATAATAATAATAATAATAATAATAATAATAATAATAATAATAATAATAATAATAATAATAATAATAATAATAATAATAATAATAATAATAATAATAATAATAATAATAATAAAAATTCAAAAAAAATTTATTCAAGAAAGAGAAATTACAATGTAACCATTTAACAACAAAGATCACATACAGTTTTAGTTGAGGTCAACAGATTCTTATGAAATACCGATATTTTTTTCCGATAATCGGTTTTTTATATATCTTTCGTCCCCATGTAAAATTACTAAAACAGTGGTGTCAAACCTCTCAAATATAAATTTAATCAAATCTACCAACAAAAAATTTTTTCTCTAAATTCTTTTTAGGACCCATTAAGTTTAGGTTATGATAAGTTTTGTTAATTATACACAGTAAATCTGTGTCTACTTAACCAAACTTATCATAACCTTACTGATTTTTCGAACGTAAAAGGAAATTATCTATGAAAACAACATTTGGCAGAGCTGCTTCTAGGAATATCAAAACATTGATCGATTTTTTAAAAAAAAATATCGATTTTTTTAGAATCTGTTGAACTCAACTATTACCTATTCCAGTTCATTAAGATTTGACTTCTTACCTTAGGTTAATAAAAATCATAGTTATACATGAACAAATCGAGTCAAAAGAATATCTGAACAGTTATCTTGGTTAAAGAAATTATGACTAATGACCCCCCCCCCCCACTATGGAAAAAATAAAATAGAGAGAAACATCCCTGAACTCATTAGATATCTGACCCTTTACCTAAAGTTAGAAATCAATCATACATAAATACCAAGTTCCAAATACATCCATCTGGGACCTTGCCAAATAATTTAATCAATCTACATTAGGGTAAACATAGTGACAAGTGGCTCAATAATAAAAAAGTGTACTTAAAGAATATTTGGTACCTTAATTTCCTTAAATAAATCCTTTCGAATAGCCCCCCCTTATTAAAAAAAAAAACTGAGAAGCAATATCGTGAGTCCAATAAATATTTAACCCTTTACCTTATAGGTAAAACCTCAACAAAATAATTAAATGCCAAATTTCTGAAAATTCCCATCTCTGAACAATTGAAAACAATATGACCCTTAATTGGGCAAGAGTCAATTAAGAAAAATAAACAACCGTATGCCAAAAATATATTAGAACTCTTACCCAAAATGAAAAAAAAAAATTTGGTTACAAAAGCAAAAAAACAAACCTTGGGTAAAATATCATGGCCAATGCCCCAAAATACCCATCCGTCAGCCCAAATAAGATATTGATAATGATGAAATAAAAATCTTGATTGAAGATCGTGGGGAAAGTCTTGTTGCTTCCATGACACAAGAGGATCAAAGGAATGAAAATAATCCTACAAAAGGAAAGCATGTGAAAAGCGTAGCCATTGTGACCTGGCTGAAAAAAAAAAAAACATAGTTTGTAAAATAATATTGTAGCGTAAAGCAACTATGGAATAAATATTAATATATTGTATTAGCAGTGCTTGAATACGCGATGCTGTATTTATGTTTACATTGTTATTCAAGTAATTTAATAATTAGTATTCTTTGTTAGAACATTAAAACCTAAAGATTTTGAAATCTTTGCTTGCTTTATTAACTACAATATAGTAAAATCAGAGTAATAAAGTCAGAGTAGTTGAAGTTAGTTGTGGATTTTATGTGGAGTTAAAGACTTGAGAAAAGAATTCATAACTTTACTGACTTCTAATAATTAATAATCTTCCCAGTTTCACGTTACTTAACTGATTATCAATCAACTACTAGTCAATTCGAGGAACTTTACTAAGTATAGCTAGGAACCTACTAATAACCAAGTTCCCAAATTCGATTAACTTACCCATGTTATCCAGCGAGATAGTTCTCTGCCAACCATATCTGCCACACCAAACAGAAGGAACGTAATGGTTGGCTGGAAATAAACGTCAGCCCAGGTGGAAGGTGAATGGACAGACGTAACGTATACTTCAACGGACGGGAACACTGCTAAAGTTACCATAAATATAAATCCTAATGTTAAGCCGAACAAAAATACACAGTAACACTCAATGGATGAAAAATAAATTTAAAATTTGGAAAAAAATAAGAAAAAGGGAAAAAAAATTGTAAAATCACTGAAAACTAAAAACTAAATAAAATTACTCTAAATGTGATTCAGGAATTCAAGAAAAACTTGTAGAACCACTGATAAACTAAATACTGTTAAATATATACAATGGAGAACGAAATATATCGATATTAATTTCAAACATTACCCATTTTTTTTTATCTAATTCAGTAAGGATAAAAAAGTAAGGACCACGTCATCATCACTAAATTCTTTCTCTTGCATTTGGGATCGACTCAGAAATTTTTTAAAGAAATACCGGCTTTCAAAAGTCTGTACCTGTACGGTATCTTCGTTAATTTAAGTAATACCTTATCTAAAGTACTTGCTATAATGTCTTACTATCCTACTAATGGATAACTCACTTTTTTAAAAATTAATTATATCTCTTTCTCCATGTCTGTTGTATTGTAGTTGTCTGTCTTAATGTCAGCTGGAGTATTCATTCATACTTTTTTATTAAAATTCCTAAAGATATACTTAAAAAATTTATTAATAACAGGATCATTAGATATGATTGAATATATTTTTGTTGTTAAACTTGAACAAGTTTTATTGAATACGATATTTATATCGACATAATTACTCGTAACCCTGATATCGAAGTTATATCGAGTATCATCATCATTTAATCCAGCAGGGGAGGAAATTAAGCAAATCCTTACTTATCAATAGCTGGCTAACCTTAACAAAAACCTAACTAACCAAACAATGCTAAACCTACAAGCAATTTCTAACCTACAATTAGCTGCTAAGCCCAACAATTAACCTAACAATTTATCGAACCCCACATCTAACTTTAGCAAAAACTCCCTTAACTATAGGACATGACACTCTGGGAGATGGGCAATAAATATAGCATAAAAAAACTGTATTCGGAGTACATTACTTATTAACCGACCAATATAAAAATATCGACATTTATAAGTCAATTTACGCACCAAATTATGAAATTTGTTATAATTTTTGAAGCTAAAATTACTAATCTATTAATCAATATAAATTTTCCATTTTCGAATTTTGAAGAAAGAAAAATGCTTATAGAGACGAAACTTAAAAATACCTTAGAAACTTTCCAAAAGAAATGCCATATTTTTTCGTAAATGTAAACCTAAGCTTATTATCTAACTGCAAAATTATGACATAGACTACTATTAATCATTATTTTGTATAAAATTAAAATTATAAATAATTTTAATTATTAAATTTTTTTAATATTTTAAACCTTTTAAAAATGAAAAATCTTTAATAAAATAAAATGATTAATTTGATTAAATATTAATTTAATCTGTATCTCAATAGGAACAAAAACAACTGATTATTACCTAAAAATTGTGGTAGGTTCTTAACAAAGGTTATGTGTTTAAAATGCGTTCATTCATAAATATAAAATAAAAATATTGATGTATTACCCGGGAACATATCTTGCAGATTTTTAAAATTTAAAATTATATGAAAATTTATTGGGCCTATGTGTACTAAGATTTTGATCCCACGCATTTCGACAAAAATATGTGTGGGTATCTTTTCTATAATCAACGTTACTTTGTAGTGGTATACAATGTTACAGAAATATGACTTTCTAAACTTTTAAACCTAAAGATTTAAAGCTTTGAACTTGAATTTGTTGGTCAAGGAATTTATTAACTTGAAATCATTTTAAAGTGTAAAGGTAGTAGAAAAAAAGTCAATATTTGCTTCTATATTTGTATATAAATTCCACTCAAAAAATTGAATTGGTTTTTACACACAGAAAAAGACATTATAATTAAAAACTTTGAAAATTTGTGAACAAGAAATTGGCAATTTTACTTTATCAAAAAAATCTGCATTCCCAAATTTTTTCAATTTTAATCAGTTTGTTAAAGCACTAACATATTTCAATATTCATTTTATTATAAAAATCACCATACCTAAATCTTCAAGACCAATAAATTTAAAATTTTTAACTTACCGATGTTTTAATTTGGAGAAGAACTTTTCTGTTGCATATTTAAGATATTGTAAGATAATGTCCAGGCCCAAAGCAAAAATAGTATGGTAATCCCAGATATCGATGAGTAGGACAGTTTTCCTCTTGTGCAATGTGGCTAAAGATACGATATAATCGTGCGTGAGAGAGATGCAGAGATCTATTCCAGCCAGTATGGACTGACCTGATTACAAGGGCTGATATGCAAATAGGAGGGAAAAGTCCTATCATCCCGTATAATGATGCATCGCTTGTAGAACGAGCCATTCCGGCTCCTAAAAATATCAAAATTTTTAATGTCATATTAATACAAAGAGAAAATTACTCTCCTGGTTTCCCCAATTACCTTCATTTTGAGTATTTGCAAAAATTTAACACAATATTCAAATTTCTATTTTTATAGGTTTTAAAGGAAGTACTACAATAAAAAAAAATAATAATTTTACAACATAAACGAATATCAACTTGGAAAGAAAGTAGTTTTTTTTTAATAGGAAATTTTGCTAATAAGGAGGGAGAAAGAGAGAGATGACGAGAGAGAGAGAGATAGAGGAGAGAGAGAGCGAGAGAGAGAGAGAGAGAGAGAGGAGCGCGAGAAGAGAGAAGAGAGAGAGAGAGAGGAGAGAGGAATAGAAGGAGAGAGAGAGAGAGGGAGAAGAGAGGAGAGAAAGAAGAGAGAGAGAGACGGAGAGAGACGAGAGAAGAGATAGAAAAGTTAAGGTAAGGAGAGGAGAGACGAGAGGAGAGACGAGAGAGAGAGCAGAAGGAGGAGAGAGAGAGATTTTTGAGTAGAGATTAGAGTTATGATGTGACATGTATTCGAGGGAAGAGATTGAGAAATGATAAGATTGGAGAGGAGTCGATGGGAGCATATCTGATTCGTATCTGAATTTTTTTTTGAAGATTCGACGAGAGAGAGAGAGAGATGTAGATTTATATGTTAGCTAATTAAAAGAATCTTTGCGTGATAATTTAGGTTTATTTCATATACGAAGTAAGAAGAAGATGAGAAAATGAGAGAAAGAGACTGGAGAGACTGAAGTAGCTAACTCTTGTTAATAATTAGGTTACAGGTGGATCGAGTGGAAGATGAGATTTTATTAGAAGAAGAAGAAGAATAAACACGACAACAACTACTACTACGGGTATGAGACGAAGTGATGAGAAGAGAAATGAGAGAGAGAAGAGGAGAGATGAGAGTATGATAATGATAGAGAGAAGATTGAGAGAGAGGATAGAAGATAAAATGGATGAGTGCAATTACATTAGTTGTCCTGTGTATTTAAAAATATACTAATAATTATAAACAATTTATTTTACTTACAGTTCATTAGAGCAACAACAATCAGAGTTATGACGAAAAAAGCTTTTTGCCCTGTGCAAGGTACTACTCATAAAATATTTACAAGTCTCCTACCGAAAGCAACAGTGCATGTAACAAAAAAAACATAAACATAACCTAACAAAGAAATAATAAAATTTTATTAATCGGAGACATTTTATCCATGAAATTAATAAATATTGTGTAATTAGAAATATTTCTTTTTCGAAAAAATTTAAAATGTCTTAAAATGTTTGGAAAATCTGTGTTACAGGGGATGCTAATCCTAGTAATAATAATTCATCTTTATTTATGCTAGATGAACGAAGAGCTATAACATCCACAAGCATAACGATGTTTTGTGAACGTCAAAGAGCCAAAATGTCGATTTTTTTTCATTCTTAGTATTAATTAACCTATTCTCCTCTAAAGTGTGATTAAATATATCACAATATTAGTGAGAGCAGTGTCAGAACCCTCCCCCCTCTGTCCCTCGATCGGCTCGAGCCCATGCTATAAAATAAAAGAAATAAAAAGAAAAAATAACATGTCTCCAGAGCATAATAAAAAAAACCAATATTGGTTGTTCAACTCTCTTCACGTCGCACTACGTGGACACCTAAGGATATAGATGTACAGAGCGTACCGCTCCAAGTTGATGAGAGGGCTTTAGATTGCTTCGGGCAAATGGCTGTATCGGCTATACTCTTTAATTATTTTAACTGGTGTTATTAATAAAATATGTGTAAAATAATTTTTATTTTTTTAAGTTTCATGCGGATGAATATTATGATTGTCTGAACTCACACCATAAATATGCTTTAGGTTTATTTATCCTGTACGCCCATGTTATGGTTCTTTAGTACATCGTGTCATGATGCTTTCGGTATGGGCTGGATCAGAATCTTCTAATAATAATAATAAATATATTTTATATATATAACATAATTAATGAACTATGAATTTATTTAATAACTATAATTTAAATTTTAAATTAAATAAAATATGAATAATAATCCAAACTAAGTGACTAATGTGTAACTATATTTTCTTCTTCTCATCATAGTATAATAGTAGTTTTATATATAGTATATAATATATATATATATATATATATTATATAATATAAAATATTATAATATATATTACGTAAGCTCAATTTTACTTTCATTCGTTTAATGGTAATACCTATTTAATTATACGCGAAGTATTTATATAGGTAATGATATTAATATATCTTAAAAATTAATTACTTATGTAGTAATTAATTATTTGAATTCGTTTCATAGACTACATAATACTAAAGTCGAGATATACATTTAGTATTAATATTAATATCATTATTTACAGTGAGCCCCACTGTCAACGCGACAAGACCTCCAAGCCGGCACCTCTCACTCTTGCTAAGTTTTTTTACTAGCAAAAGGACAGAAGAGCGTGGGGTGGGGCAGACGAATAAAACAAAGAAGAACCCACTCCTCACTTAATCCCCAGTTGACACTAAGGCAAAAATACTTTTCTTATAGACGTTCGAGCAGAGACGTGGGCTTTTAATACATTTCGGCAGATTAATCATACAGTTGGAAAAACAAGATGAATGGAACACAGGTATGTCGACTAAGGAACAGAAGTAGCATTGGAAGAAAGAGGCACCCACAAACGATCCACAACGATCTAGTGATTATCTCAATATCACGCACAAGTGTGGCGAAGAGTCATGAACGGGCACCCCTATTGGTCATGCGTACAGGCGAGCGCAAGATGGAGATTGGAATACGAGGCGTGGCTGAACCTCCAGTTCTCGAGTACTCCGCTGTAGTACAATGAACCCTGCATTATATAAGTGAAAAAAGAGATATTAGTTTGACTACAAAGTCACGTCGCAGAGATTAGAGATATCAAGAGAGTTGAAAGTAGTAGGGACACGATTTATTTGTCTTCTTAACTTAGACTCAACCCTATATACTCCAATTAAGAAGGTGGAGCTCGTGAGTCACTCCTCCATCAAAATGTTTATGAGAACTAAGTACTCCATTACAAGGGCGGAAATCAAGGCCCTGCAGGTGCTACGCTGGTAAGAGCTATGTGCAGAGGAAAAAAATTCCCGGCAACCCTGAGAAGAACTTCCTCAGTTCTTGAGGCCACCTTAGCATCATGAAATATGAGGTTATTCAAGGGACGAATTGATTGATTTATGATGATAAGACCAGATGTTTATTGTTATTACAGGTAGGACTTAAGAGCCGATCGACGGAAATAGGGAAAGTTGGGATGGTGTCTTTTAGAGAGGAGATGTATGAGAAGTGGAAGTTTTTTAAAGAGTTGATTATTTTATATAAAGGTTTGCGGTGACCCACCGGATAACCCATCCAGAATATATCTCGAGACGAGTAGATAAATCGGATAAGCTGGAGACGAGAGGCAAAGGGAAGCAAAGCAAAATAATAGATTATTATAATATTAGGGTGAAGATACAATATTAAGCACCGTAAGAGTAGATGCAGTGTAGAGGTTGAGTTCATCACTTGAATAAGATGTTTTGTGATCCAGGTTGGAATATCAGCTGAGGAGGATCGTGATGAAAAGTTAGCAATAACTATTAAGGTTGCGAGAATAGAACGGAAACCTTGCTGGAGACTAACCACAATAAAGGAAAGGAGGAAGAGGTCGCTTCCATCAATACGTGTGTATGATATAGATAGTGATCTGAGAGGAGAAAACTAGGACAAGAGTAAGCTCAAAGAGAATGATAAGGAAACCCAAAGGAAGGGAGCTTAGAGTAGCAGTGACGCGTGCCAAACCCTGTCAATATATATAGCTTTGGATATGTCAAAGCGCCACCACGCAAGCGTCGTCTCAATGGTCCCTAAATCACGGAAACATGTAGATAAATCAGTTTAGTAATTAGTAGAAGTATGTCACCATTATGACTGCGACGCGACGAAATAGCCTATACTGATGACTGGTATTAAAGAAGGATAATACTGAATGAGACTCCGATGTATTCCTAGGAAATGAGAGTAAGAAGAGTTTTCAATGAATTTTAGATAGCATTTATCAAGCCAAATAAGGGCTGATTAAGTTAGACAATGTTATCAGAGCGGCTACATTTTTTCGGGAGCTAGGTTGGTATTGCGGCTTTCCAGCACTGATGATAACAAGTATTAGTATATTTAAACATTAGAGAGTTAAGTAAGTTGAACTCATATAAGACATACTGTGCCAGCGTCAGAAGCACAATCTCTTCGAAAATACACGGGGAGTAATGCCATCTGCTGCAACTAGCTTATCTGGATCGATTCATATATACGGATCCATGCACTAACGATTCATGTGTAATATCACAGGTAAAGACATGGGAAACCGAAGAGGAAAAGGAGTACGAGTAGGAGGAATGCCAGAAATCGTCCAGGAAGAATTAGATGATAAAAAATCGAGGCGAAGAGATTGGCCTTTTCAGAAGGAGAGTTCAGCAATCAGAACATAGAGCAGATAAAGGCGATGGAAAGGCCTAGAATTTAATAAATAGTTATGTATTCAGGAGATGTTTTTGCAAGGGGCCAATATTTTTATCTGTTATATATATATAGGAAGATCCGAGCAGGTTTGTGACGCACTTCTTTTAGTTGAAAGTGCAGCTTAGCTTATGATTAGTATATCGAAATAGTTATCCCTGCAACGATTCCGGGCAGAATATTGGAAAATTAAGTAAGAGGTTAAATATGAGAGAATGAGAGTTTTTCTCATGCCTCTCGATACGCAATGTTCTCTCCTTAATTGCGCATATAGAGACTAAATGACGTTATCATCGGAACCATGGATTTAGTATTGGCAGAAAAGAAGATCATTTAGTATTGAAGATGTGTAATGATTAACCATTAGCTCATCCCACGAGTGATATTATCGGCCCCCAATCTTTAATTCCTAGCGGTGACGATGCATCCCCGGAGTCAAAGCCAGGTAATTTCATTCAACGTGGAGTAGTTAGCCAATAAACAACGCAATTCCCCCAAGTAGCCCGATTAAGTTGCTCACAGAAATTGTAACGTTTATAGGGCAATCGGTGAGAGCTGCGGAGAAAAAGTATGTTATATATTATAATAATTTAAGTACGTTAACTCAGATTGTTAGCAGATAGTTACTTGAAAATTGTAACGATAGAATGGTATTAGAATTTAAAACGAGTAACGTGAATACGTGGTGGAAACAATAAAGTCAGCGTATTCACTAAATGTTAGACATTGGAATCTGTGCTAGTTCCTTAAAATTAACTGTTCCAGAATCGCTGAGAATTACTGAATGTTTATGGCCTTAACTCCCCGCCCTGCGAATCATGTGAGAGGAAAGCCCCAACCACTCTAGTGTGGCTGTACGTTGAAACTCCCCTAAATAGGGATCTCGCATTTTGGAATGGGAAGAATGTTCATCGAGAAGTATTAGATTAGTCAAAATAAAAAAATGTGAAAATACTGTTCTATATAGGGGAGCTAGTAAGTGCAAGAACACAAGATAATTATAATGTCTGTAGTAGGGAGAAAGATTTATGCCTTAGAACAT
>JABUQX010000782.1:20000-25000 GCA_015478945.1 Trachelipus rathkii
TCAGTAAAGGAATGCCTGGAGGAGAGAAATGTGAGTTTGACAGAGGAGAGAAGAAAGGTGCATAATAGGAGTGAATGGCGGGGTTTTGCGAGGGGGTTTGGTTGTGGCCCACCTGGGCCAAGAAATTAACCCTACATTGACGAGATGCCATAGTGATGGTCCATCACAGTTCCGTGAAGCTCTAGGGTGCGATGAGTTCTCACTAATAGTTATAAAGGGGCGGTAAGGCTGGGCTTTCTTTTCCACTTGTGTCATTATCTTCTACTACTTTTCTGTTTCCGGTGCATGTTACACACCTTACCCCCAGTCTTGGGGAAAGAAGGATGATGATGATGATGATGATGATGATGATGATGATGATGATGATGATGATGATGAATGTTGATATATATATATATATATATATATATATATATATATATATATATATATATATATATATATATATATATATATATATATATTATATATATATATATATATATATATATATATATATATATATATATATATATATATATATATACAAACTAGGAATGAAATGTAAAATCAGTCTGATCAGCATGACACAGCTAAAGACCATTACATGTTTGTTCTCTTGTTGAATGGTTGGGACCACACAATCAAAGAAATTTTCATTCATTGAAAAGTTTTCCTAATTCATATTAAATATGACGTAAATTGTAAACAATGAATCACAAAACATTTTTTTCAATGTCTTACTACAATTAAAGCTTGCTTATTTTATTTCTCCATCTGTTGTTTCTTGTGCTTCATTGTTGCATATGTAATCTAGTTAATGATCATAATCTTCTCGAATAACAGATATTTAACAACGAACTCTAAATTAGTGTTTGATTGGATGCCCGCTTTAGAGATCCGTAGAATTACGACATCTCCAATCAGGCTTTTAAAATTTTTTTAAGGTCAGCATTATTTTCAGAGTCCTCCTCATGCCTCAACCTCAGCTACACAGCTAAGGTTGCTGCTATTACAATTCTATTGATTCAAACTTCAAATAATTATTAATAATCTTAATAAGGTGCTAAAATTTTATTTCTATAAAGTAAGACTAGCACTAAGTCAGAATATATATATATATATATATATATAAATATATATATATATATATATAAATATATATATATATATATATATATATATATATATATATATATATATATATATATATATATATATATATGCAAAAATCTTTAGAGAGTTTTTAAACTAACTCAGACAGGTCTTAAAAGTAATACTTATATATATATATATATATATACATATATATATATATATATATATATATATATATATATATATATATATATATATAATATATATATATATATATATATATATATATATAATATATATATATATATATATATATATATATATATATATATATTTATATATATATATATATATATATATATATATATATAATAATAATATATATATATATATATATATAATAATAATAATATATATATATATATATATAATAATATATATATATACCAGTATATAATAATAATAATAATAATATGTATAATAATATATATATATATATATATATATATATATATATATATATATATAACAATAACATATATATATATATATATATACACAGTATATATATATATATATATATATATATATATATATATATATATATATATATATATATATATATATATATATATATATATATATATATATATATATATATATATATATATATATATATATATATATATATATATATATAATAATAATACAAGGAACATTTACTATACACAAGTAATATCAACATAAAGATGGCAGATAAAATTGAACAAGAAAAGAATTTTATGCTAAACGTTTATAATATTAAAAGAATATATTTTAGGTAACTCATAATTCTTCTAACTGAACTTTTAGATTATATCTTAAATTTATTACAAATTAAAAATTATCAAAAACTTTAAAATTATAATTTGTAAACTTCTTATAGACTTTTTCTTTAGTTTTTCCTTGGAAAAAAAGAGTTTTGTTGTTTTAAATACCCTTTTTCTATGGTACTGATAATGCAATTCACGGAGGCTTAATTAGAGTTGTAAAAAAAAATAATTTATTTGGATACCGTCTTTTTGATTTAATTAAAACAAATGTTTTATGTTTCTTTTTTCGTTTTCTAAATAAAAGCCACCAATGGATGGTATTTCTTTACCAACTCCAAAACATTTTTTTAAGTGAATAAATATTATTTTATTCTGAAAATTATTGATGTAACTTTTTTATAACAACCACAGTTTATTTTAATTCATAGCTTAATTTTATAGACTCCAATATAAATAATGATGAACAGTGGTAAGTAGTAACTGGTAAGCTAGTATAGAATGGTGTTTTGCCAATAAGTTAATTTCATCACTCTTGCGGCATCATTAATATATCTCTTGAGAGCTGGGGACTTGAATTGAGAGTAGTTATTATCTTACTGGTATCATACACGATCAGAACGAGTATTTTCCAAGCTGTAACTGACATTTTAATCGAGCTAATTTGGATGCATTGCGTTGCTTCTTCGCAAACTACCGTTAGAATGAATCATGGTTTGCTCGGGAGGACGCCTCAGTATCTGCTGAAAAGGTAAGTGCCATTGTGATCACCGAAGGAATGAGTAAGTTCATTCCATCTTCCACTAAATTATTTTCTCTTCATAATCCATGGTTCGATGGATCTTGTTCTCATGCCATCCAGGAGAGTAACACTGCGTATTGGGCGTGGAAAAACTCTCGTTCTCCTATTGTTCTATCTAATTTTCATTATGCCCTGAATCGTTGCAGGAAAATTATTCGACACGCCAAGTGTGCTTACACTAATAGGAAGTGCGCTGTCCTTCTTCGTTCTCCTACTGATAAAAATTTCTGTCATCTTGCAAACAAATCTTTAATAATTTTTGTAAATTTGCCTTTCCCTGTTATCCGTTCTTACGGTTCTGTTGCTAACACTCCTTTTGGAAAGGCTAATCTCTTTGGTCTCCTTTTTTTTATCTAATTCAGCCCCGGACAATTCCGGCTCTCCTCCTCATACTACATGACATGTGTTTGATGTCACTACCTCTCATTACTCATGGGATCCTGAGTTCTATGAACGCCAGAAAGGTCAGTGGCCCTGATGGCATTCTTTCTCGTGTTTTGAGGGAGTGTGATTTTGAGCTAGCGTCTGTCCTTGTTCAACGCTACTCTCTATGCCTTAATACTTATACTTTTCATCACTGCTGGAAGTGCGCATATATCCAGCCAATCCCGAAAAAGGTAACGTCTCTGTTCCTTCTATCTACCTATAGCTCTATTTTTATTCTGTCTAAAATCTTAGAACTCTCCTTAACTCTCATTTCCTGGATAATCTGGAATATCATTACCATCTTCCAGATCATCAGTATGGCTTTCGCCGCTCAATGTCAACTGGTGACATTATTTCCTGTCTCAATGATCTAAGGTCTTCTGACCTTAGGTACTATGGGGAGTCTTGTGTGGTAGCGATTGATATATCTAAGGCTATGAACAGTGTATGACACGAGTGGCTACTCTCTAGGCTACCTTCCTTTGGATTTCCTCCTTCTCTTTGTTTACTCATTTCTAGTTTTATTTCAGATCGTTCCATTTTGACTCTTGTTGATGGAGCGACCTCTTCCTCTTTTCTTATTAATTGTGGGGCTCCTTAGGGATCTGTTCTATTTCCAACTTTATTAATACTTTTCACCAACGATCTTCTTAGCTGCACTTCTTAAGCCGATGGCTCAACTCTCCATTCTTCCATTCATTTCAAATCTGCACCATCGTTTGTATCTTGAGTTGCATCTCGTCTACAAGTTTTCTTATTCAATTCTTGCCGATCTGATCGGGATTTCTCAGTGGAGTAACCGCAACCTTGTGAGATTTAAGTCTTTAAAAACTCTTCTTCAGATCTCCCTCTCTAAAACATCTCCCAACTTTCCTATCCCCCTTCAACGGCTCTAACGTTTCATCTATGAACAACATAAACATTCTTGTCATGAAAATAAATATTGATTGGAGACCTCATTTCACATCGATTGCTAAGATGGCCTCAAAGAAGCTGGGAATTCAGTTCAGATTGCGTGAATATTTTTTCCTTCTGCTCATTTACTCCAGTTATATAAGGGTTTTATTCGCCCTTGCATGGAATACTGTTCCCAAATTTGGGGTGCTTCCAGTTTCACCCTTCTTTTAGATAGGGTTGAGGCTAAGGCTAAGAGACTTATATACTGCCCATTTCATTCATACTCCCTTGAGCTTCTTTCTTTGTGAAGTGACATTGGCGCCCTCTCTGTTTTGTATAGGTATTACAACGGCAGGTGCTCGTGGGAATTGACCTCTTGCATTCCATTCCTCCACCACTCCGTCGCACTCGTTACACAAGAGGTGTTTTACTCTTACATAAATATTATGCGAATATTGGAGACTCAAGGCTCATGCGTTGTGGTGCCTCCCTTTTTCCAGTCACATCTGTTTTGAGGAACTCCCTGCCTTCATCTATTTTTTCTGCTGTATTCAATTTTCCTCTCTTTATGGCACACGTCTTCTCCCATCTAAGGGAATTTCGATAGCCAAGGAAATAGGGGGGGGGGACCTACCGTCCCATTTATTTTTTTTCCTCCTTGAAAAAGACCTAGACCGGGAATGGTGGTGGCATCGTTTAGAAAATATATATATATATATATATATATATATATATATATATATATATATATATATATATATATATATATATATATATATATATATATATATATATATATATACTATATATCTTATATATATATATATATATATATATATATATATATATAGATGTATCTTTATATATATATATATATATATCTCTATATATATATAATATATATGTATGTATAAATATATATATATATATATATATATATATATATATATATATATATATATATATATATATATATATATATATATATA
>JABUQX010000782.1:32500-57500 GCA_015478945.1 Trachelipus rathkii
ATTGTTTCACTTTTAGATGTTCATTAATATTAGGAAATTGGATTACTTACTTTAAGTCCAACGTTGATATAACAAAAAAATTAATGAAAATTGTATTTGCTGAATCATGCTTATTTGAAATTTAAGGGAGGGTAATTTTAAGCATAACCAAAGGTTTACCGTAATGGGTTCGCGATCAGGAAGCCGGAACCGGACTAGCTGAGTATAAATTTTTAAAAAAAAAAAAAATATATACTTTATTTGTACGAGAAAAATTTATTTCCAGAACGTACTGAACAGTTTTCAAACATAGTGAAGCAACTTTAGTTGGAGCCAAAGCCGGAGCTAAATAATAAATTAATTATTATATCTCCTTTGGGTTTGTAAAAGAATTTACCAACCGTACACCGCTCTTTCACAATACAATGCATATCCATGGGTGAACAAAGAATGCCCTTAATATATAGTATTATATATTATATATAGTCGTTATAATATTAATATTATATCAGTAATTAATATATATATAATAGTATAATTTTAATATTAATATTTAATATATATATATATATATTATATTAATATATAATATAATATAATATATAATATATATAATTAAATATAATTAATATATATATTTTAAATAATATATATATATAATATTCTATATTATATTTTCATAAATATTAATGATATACAATTTCAGTATACTTTTGATTATATATATTTTAGCTTATTATTTAAATACTCATGAACAACCACTAAAAAGTTATTTGATGATTAGATTGATTGAAAGGAATATTATTTCAAATGTTTATGTCGTAGTTTTTATCTAATCACTTTTCTCACGTCATTTTCTTCAATAATACGTGCACTGTCACAAAAAAAATTCATTAAAAAAACTATATCAGGGTTTTCGACCGTTAAAATTTGGGTACCTCCCAACATACGAGGTTACGATATCAAATCAGACACTGTGAATTTGTATATTTCACATGTGTCTAGAATAAGTGAATGTGTATAGGTTTGGAAGTAAGATCTATGTCCATGACATTGATTGTCTTTTCTTCAATATTTTGAAAGAAAATTTCTATCAGAACTCTGAGGTAAAACAATATTAATAGAATAAATTGAAATATGATGTTATATAATATAAAAAGCGACAGTAACTCATTAATTACATATATTCTATTTGACAAAAAAATTACTCATACGCTACAAGAGTAATGTGACGTATTGTTAGTGAATAACAGCGGTTGTGACAGTTTACAATTACTTTTGAAAATTATAAAGATTTTATTACACACTTCGTCGCTGTGGGGCATAGAAGTAAAAATCCAAAGAAATCCCCATCTCATGACTCGCCTCGCCCCAAATAAAAACCTGGAACTCAATTCTGACTCATTTTGGGATTTCTTTCTTCGCGGATAGCCTACTTAAAAGATACAGTAGTTGAATATTATCATTTTTCTATGAATAATGGTAGTTCGTTCTTCTAGTAACAGATAAGAAATTTATAGGCAATACACTGTTTTCAACAGGAAAAGAATAAAAATATTTATCCTTAGACTGAAGGGTCTCCCTTAGATAGATGATTACAGAATTCGGTCTGTCCATCAAAATATACATAGTAAGAATGGAAGCACTAATTTTATAATACCACAGAATGACTTTTTTCTAAGTATTACTGATCCTGTCCCTAGCAAATATCTATAATTAAAAATGTCTCTAGTGGCTAGCCCATTATGATTATTAACCTAACGACCGAGAAGAGTTTATTATCATGTATCAACTCATATAATGGAAGCTTTTGTGTTTAGATCTTTAACAAACAATCCCACCTCCACGTCTAAATAGACACACTCATTTACTTCACCTTTCAAAGGTTATGCGTCGAAATAATAACTTAATAATTGATTTTTTATAATGTTATAATTTGAGGTATGACCACTGTAATGCAGCCAGTTGTTGCTACTAAGCATTGATGTAATTCTCTCCCTCTCTCTTTATGGGTAATGACGTACTGAATCTGGGACTCGAACTCAGGGACTTGGGATATGCAAGACGTCAGTTGAAAATAAGAATGTCTGGTTAGCAAACATCGAAAGCTCGTGAATTTTTAATTAGTTTTTTTTTTTTTTAATATTTTTCATTGTGCAATATTTTATACTTAGGCTATAACGTTTTATTGCTTTATCTAGGTTTATTATTATTATTAATTGCAAATTACTATCCAAACAATTTCTTAGTTTTTGTATTTTTCTATTTTGGAATCACAATTCTAGATATAAAAAACAGTGTCCGATATTTTATTAATTCTTCATAAAGGGAAGTCAGAAAACTTATCCATAATTATCAAATTTAAGAAAGCAAATTATTATTATGTATTAGGTTTTTTATATAATATATGAAGGTCATTTGAATTTATCTCACTATCGTGTTTATCAAAATAATATATTACTTAAATTGATTCTTCATTCATTTTAAAAAATATAGACATAATATTTTATAGGTTTTTTCTATGTTACAGGTCCACTAACAGCACAGTTAAGCTCAATGTCTATCTTAAAAATCTCAAGTATAATAACCGGATAATCTGCTCACGTCGGAACCCGCAAATCAAACGGTTCAATATATATATAGACTATTGACAAAAATATTGTTCAATATTTTAATAGTAATTAATTCTTCTTTTAAAATATATAAAATTTTTTAAACGTAAATAAAATAATATTTATCCTTGAAATATAAAATTTCATACCTACCAGGACCTACGGTCATCTCGAGGTTGGTGGGTTCAGTCTTACGAATTACAGGTACGTCCGGATTCAAAATTATAAGTGAGTTTTTATTAGTGAGTACTCTGTGCATAAATTATGTTACATGCCCATCAGTATTATTTATTATATGACTAAATTTAGTAGATCTTTATTATCTCGTAATATAAAGTTATATTTTGTTTAGTAAAAAAGAAATTAAAATACAAATAAACTTTTTATTATTCTTATTCCCTTGAAAGTTTGAAAATATATAAGAGAATTATGATAATGATTCAATGTGGTTTTGGAGTCGATGCAGTCCATCCACTGGGAGTCTTCGGAGAGCTTTTACACTCTTTAGAAAGAAACTTTCTTCCAAGAGTGTGAGCTCAAATAATGTATAGGTAAGTGCTTTGGACGTTACATGGTATAACGTTCTGGGAATTGAGCTGCACTTCTCAAGGCTCGTAGTCAAGCGATCAAATACGCACGGTAGTCTTTTGATATTCAGCATTATGGTGTTTTTCACGAAGTTTCATTTAAAACTGCTAAAAGACACTCTCAGTTTGAAAAATATAAAAGAAAATTATATGTGTAATGACTCTTTCTGCACCCCAATCAACGGACGGTAAAAAGAGAGTGTTGCCCTTCTGCAGTGCTAATAATTTAGCGAGAATTGAAAAGAAAAACATATCAAAAATGTATTCCCTCAACATGTTAACTGCTGTTGTGACTATTCTTTGAAACCTCAGACATGGAGCGAAGATGGCGTCTTTAGAGGTAGAGAGAAGAGGAGAAAGAGAGAGAGAGAGAGAGAGACGAGTAGAGAGAGAGAGAGAGACGAGGGAGAGCAGCAGAGAGCAAGAGGGCTCGAGAGTAGGAAGAGAGAGAGACGAGGGAGACAGAGGACATTCTGAGATTTGCGCTATCAGATTCCCTAAACCAATTTATTTTTCTCTGTCATGGCACTAATGACGCGAAATGTTTTGAAAAGATCTGTGGTTTCGGCATCCTTCTACCTCCTTCCCTTTCTTAATGTACTTAATAATACTCCCAATCATTTGGAATGATTTCTGCACAATCATTTGTAACTATCCCCGACAATACGCATAAAGACATTCAGTTAGTTGAGGAGGTGAGACGACTTTGAAGTCTCTCGTGAAGGAGGCAGTAGAGAATATCCTTGATAAAAAGGCACGGGGAGAAATCTGAGTTTCATTAGGACTAAAACAGTACAATGGTTTTCCAGATAACGACAAATAGAGGTATATTCTTTTGGTAGATATTGTATAAATAGTACGGTTTTTAAGCCATATGAAAGCATCAGAGTTAGGTATGAGTTTTCTATATGATTTTACGAGAACGTATTCTTATGAAGCGAGTTTTTTGTATTGTTTTAGAACATACAGACTAACAAAAAAACAATCCACTATAGAAAATATATTTGTTTCGTTAGATAGTAAAATAAATAATAAAAATTGCAGTATAGAGACACATCAATCCATAGATATCTAGTTTCAACAGGAAGCATATGAATGGTTAGAGGAGAGAGAGGATGAGACGGACGAGAGAGAGAGAGGGCCATTGTGTGGAGAAGAGGCTCACGTAGACGAGCAGGACCAAGGCATGAGGAGCGGCTCCGAGTAGAGAGAGAGAGAGAGAGAGCAGAGAGGCAGGGACTGAGAGTTGGTATTTAACAGGAATGAAATTTAGCTTCACAAAGCCTACGGATGTTCGAGTAATTACGTGCGTATAATGAGATAATTTCGAACGCTGCGCAAAATGGCCTTTTATTATAAAATTTAACGATCTTGCAATTGTAGTCGGAAAAACATAATACTTTAAATTTTCATCTATAGAACTAAAGACTCTCCTAAAATAAAAAATTCTTTATCTAAAGTTTAGAATTGAACAATTAATTCATTCTGACTTGAATTTAAATTTTAAAATATTTGTGGGAAAAAGTCGTATTAAACAATAACGATTACTATAACAAAATATATAAAATTATTTCAAGTTCATAAACATAAATATAGAGTGATGCACACCCTAACACACTCCTGATACACAAATCTGAGATGCTGTTTTACAAATCGTTGTCAAACGCTGGATTTTAAAAGCAAAATCAATTAAAAAGTGTATGTTACGAGACTTAATCTTTCTTTCGTAGTTAATACCGTAGATCTATAATACAATAAAAAACACTAAACCAATATCAGAAAAAAACACTTAAAACAAAATAAAACACTACCAAATAACTCAAATTAAAAATAAAACGCACTTCACACTCAAGAGAAAAGAGCTAATACTAGCCTTCAGTACATTATCTTCTCCAAAGCCAGTTTGCACGATATACGAAGCGTATTTTTCGGACATGTTTTATCCGGAAAATCCAAATGAAAACACGAAATCCAACGTAACGAAATATAATAAATTTTATTACAAAGGCAAAAAAATGTTAAAATTGACTACTAGCTCATCGAAAGATATCATACATCCCTTTTCTACTCTTTCACGGACAACTTTTGTGTATGAGTTAGGTTGGACAAAACTTGCGAACAAGAATTTTTTATTAAAGATGTCTTACAGACCAGTGAGTTGCAAAACAGATTTTCAGTGCCCTGTCCCGGTGCAGTGCAGTGAAGTCGTGTGGTGCTTGCGGTGCGGTGCTTAAAAAGTGCTTAGCAACAAAAATTATGCAACTATGTGGTGCGGTGCTATGCGAAAATTAGTAAAATCATATTGTGTTGAAGGCGGCTAGGTGAATTGATTCATAGCTTGCAAAAATTCGCTGAGGTTCTGTCGGTCAAAACCAGAATAAGAATCTCTTTGTGTAATATCTAAGTCCTTGAACGTGAGGACAAAGGGTGAGGCGAGATGCTTTACTGTCTTTGAAAATGCACGCAACATATTACCTAACCCGGTTCCGTCTCGAATCGGATGGGTGGATCCGGATGAACTAAAGGTTTCTTGACCCCAAGCATATATGTGAGTATAGATAATTGGCTTGCTCGGTGCTATTGACCTAAAACCTTTCAACAACTAAATTATCCAATTTTACCTTTTAATATTATAAACTTCTATAAATATACAGTGGCTTTTTCTCCTCTTGAAAGGAGAATACTATAAAAACATTTCTTGGACAGAGATTCTTTTGTAGAACTAAAAATGAGTTTCTAAAAAGAGAAAAACAAGGGAGGGTTTAATCATCTTAATTTACACGTCTTAAATATAATGTATATCGAATACGTTGGCAACTGTACCTGGTTATAACTTATATATTTTGACATAAAACTGAGAAAACTAATAAATATGCAAAGAAATTAACTACAATTTGTGTTTAATAAAATAACAGAAGACAAAAGACACATAATACATGAACAGCTAACAAGTAAAGATAATATCTGTTAAGTGCTTAACATAGAAACACATATATTCTTCTGCTGCATGAAAATAAAAATAGTGAAAAAAAACTATTTTATATAAAACTATTCCTGAACTCTAGGCTAAAGTACACGAGAGAACTTAGGCCACTAAAAGATCAAGAGACTATGAAATCAACAAGAGCTTCCCGATCGTTCATTTTAAATTAAACCGAAGGTGTTGTGCGTGATTGATACTCAGTACTTATCTGCACATTAGAATCATTAGCTCAACATTTGATCAATTTCTGTATATAATAAGTGCATCAACAGAAGGCAATCAAGTTCTTTACTCTGTGAATTAACAATTACATTATTATTCTAAGATTTTTCTAAGATCACGGAGCAGAGCAGAGAGAGAGGGAAAGAGAGAGAGGGAGAGAGAGAGAGAAGAGCAGAGAGAGAGAGAGAGAGAGAGAGAAGAGAGAGAGGAGAGAGAGAGAAGTAATAATAAAATAAGATATTGTAAAAATACCACATTCTCTCTCTCTCTCTCTCTCTCTCTCTCTATTCTCTCTCCTCCTCTCTCTCTCTCTCTCTCTCTCTCTCTCTCTCTCTCTCCTCTCTCTCTCTCTCTCTTCGTTCATTCCTTCATCTCTCTCTCTTCTCTCTATACATATATATAATATATATATACCTATATATATAAATATAATACCTATATATATATATATATATATAAATATTAAATTATTTTTTGGCATACACATTCATAAACCGGCTCGATATTATACTATTCGAGGGAACTTACAATTGTACCAAACACCTTTAACGAAGCCCCTAGTCAGCACAAGGGTTGCTCTGTCTGGCGCATCAGGAGTATTTGTGTGGTATTGGGTACTCACGGCTCAGATTTAGCTGCGGTGCTTTTCCTCTTCTGACTTTGTTTACTGGAATTCCTCTTCCTTTCTGTGTTTACCTCGCTGAATTTAAATCTGCTCTCATGCTTTAAGCCTGGGTTGTGCTGATCTGGCGTAGTTTGGCTTAGTCTGATGAAATACTGAATGTGTGCACACCCCTCTTGAAGGGCTCTGCCTTGAGTGGATGGGACAACGTGGTAAAGATGCCATATATATATATATAATATATATATACTATTATATATATTATATATAATATTATATATATACAGCATATTATATTATATATATATATTATATATATGATATATATATATATTATATATTTATATATTATATATATATACTATTTAATATATTAATATATACTTAGTATATATATATATAATATTATTATATATATATAGTATATTATTAATATTATATAATATATTATAATATATATATATATTATATATATATATAATATTCTATATTATCCTATATATTTATATATATAATATATTATATATATATTTTATATAATATATATATTAATATATATATATTATATATATATTATATATATATATAATATTAATAATTTATATATATATATATATATATAGTATATTTATGATATTAATATATAGTATATATATATATATATATATAATATTATATTAATATATATAATATATATACATATATTATATATATATATTATGTATAATCTAATTTTAATTAAGTAAAGTTCAATTAATTCAACAGTCAGCGAAAGGGTGCTGGTTCAAACATACATCTCAATAAAGTGAAATATAAGATATACTATATATATATTATATATATATAATATATATATATATATATATATTATATATATATTATTATAATTATATATATATATTATATGTACAGTGGTGGCTCGTCCATCCGGCATGTGGGATGAGCCTCAAAAAATTTAGAACTAGCCAACACAATTACTGAAACAGTAATTTTGTTATTCCATTTGTATCCTTCTCTTAATATTTATTTTTATTTATTTATATTAATATATTTATATATATATAATATATATATTTTATATATATATATATATATAAGTTATAGTATTATATTAATATATAATATTATATACTATATATTATATATATGATTTCTTCTGTCGAACAATTCTGTAATTTCCATAGAAAGAATAGGAAGCTTCAAAAAATCTTTGTTTCAAAGATGTCTGACTACCGATTTATTATATTGATGTATCCGAGCGAGATGTGTAGGTGATCCGTAGTAATAATGGGGGAGAAGTAAGGCTGCAAAAAAAGTGAATCTGTTTTTGCCTGGATTTTTTTTTTTTTGAACAGCATTTATCTTTTAAATACAGAAAACATATGTATATTAAATGATGTTTTTACTATATATTCGATATGTAATTTTCTATAGTATCTTTTTAGCTTGCATTATATTTAAGTATCTTAATCTAAGTAAGTATTTTATAAGTACTTTTATATAAATATGTATAATATATATATTATATATATATTATATATGGTCGCTCTAGAGAGAGCCACAATCGTATCTACATCTACCAGCCGTACGGGAAAGGAATAATTGTGGAATGCTTGCGGTCTAGTTTTAGTGGCGGAAAATGTAAAAAATCATGATCTCAAACCTAAATTAGCTACAGGGAAAAGGAATAATTTTTGGAAATATGGATAAATTTTAGTTAGGAAAATGGTAAAAAAAAATAGTATAAAAAAAATTTATTTGTTAATTGCTAAATCAAATTTAATAAAACATCTGTTAATGTACTTTTATTCCTTCTATTTCGTTTATCTCCCTCTTTCTTTTCTCAAAGGCACACCATACTCTCAACATAGATTAAAATGAAATTGAATTCTGAGGCAGAGGCATTCTTTAACCTGGCTGAATTGACTCTTTGGATTTTCTTTTTAGCAATGTTATTTTACCCATTTCCACTGATGTCAATTAAACGACATTGGCTGTATGGAAAATGAAGACTGTATCCCTTGGATTTTATAATTATCATTTGAGTAAATTGAGTATGAGAGAAATTGGTTATAATAGATTTAGCAAAGGGCTCCTAGCCTTGGTCAAATACATAAAAACATTTCAACACATTGTATAAGGACAAAAGGTAGATGTGTTTTGTTGCAGCTTTTCAGTCACACAGCCTCTTAAAAATGAAGCTGATGCTAATTACTTACTAGCAAGTGGACAGCATTTCCTGATTTTCTTGTCTGAGCATCATTTGGCATCCGAAGAAAATATCTTAGTAGATTTCCTAAGTATATATTTTACCCAATAGCCACCGAATTATCACACTCCTTCAACTTTTGCAAGAAATATAGGTGTAGTTTTGGCAAAAAAAAAAAAAGTCAACCTTCACCCCAACAGAGTTCTTAGGTAGAAACCGACTTTTATTCTCTTGCATCTATTTTTTTAAATTTTGGGGATTGAAGTATGTAATTTATTTCAATGTAAGATGGACAACAAGAAACTGCAACCATCTCAAGAAACATTGCACAACATCAGAAATATTTAAATAATAAACATAAATACTAGTTTTAAGCTATCTAAGTGATTCTACAGTTATAAGTAGTTCCTGTTATCTTTGACAAGTCAAAACAACTCTCACCTTATCTTTGTTCCAGAAATTTTTAATTCTCATTCTCACACCTTAGGCTAATTTAGCATCAGGAAAACTCTGGTATTTCATTATATATTTGATCTTATGTATTACATTAGAAATTATCATATAATTAGCTCTTAGTCATTAAATAAATTAATAATAATTTTCTTTATCTTTCTTTATTAAAGTTTTCATATTTTGGTCATGAATACAAGGAAGAGTGTTTTGGTAAACTTGGAAGTCCAAATTGGTTTTCATATTTCGCAGAATATTTTCAATCCATATTTCTCTGTTGAACCAAATATTAAAATGGGAAATATAAGGTATGGCTCTATATATATATATATATATATATATATATATATACACACCTATTTCCCCATATATATATATATATATATATATATATTATATATAATATATATAATATATATATATATATAGAATGATATATATATATATTATATTATATATATCATATAATCACCCACCTACTTTCCCCATTGACTGGGGTAAGTTGCGTCTCATGCTTGCACTGGAAACAAAAGTAGTAGAAGAATATGACGCAAGTCAAAAAGAAAGCCCAGCCTTACCGCCCCTTTTATACCTTTTAGTGATAATATATATATATATATATATATATATATATATATATATATATATATATATATATATATATATATATATATATATATATATATATATATATATATATATATATATATATTTTTTTTTTTATATATTATATCTACTTATAATATATAAATAGACACACACATTATATAAATAATATATATTATAATATATATATATATTTTATATATATATATATATATATATATATATATATATGATATATATATATATATATATATATATATATATATATATATATATATACCGGAACTGAAATTTTTCATTCTGGCAGGAACCGGAATTCCAGCTGCAACTGGAATTTCTAATGAACTTTCCTTTCCATATAAAGAAATGTAAAAAAAAAATTCTATTTAACTTTCAATTAAAATCTTTTATATATATATATATATAATATATATATTATATATTATATTATATATATATATATATATATATATATAACTATATATATATATATATATATATATATATATATATATATATATAATAGTTGCAATATTAAAGCAACGCCTCCAAGATAGAAGGTGTGGATGCTTGTTACCTGCACCTTCTACAATACAATTTATTCTTCTTCTCTCATTTTTCTCAATCATTTGCTTCAATGTAGAGATTTGATCCACACAACTTCTACCACTTCTAAACACACCTTGTTCTTCACGAATCAGTCCCTCTAAGTCGACGCACTCTTTCTACCAATATACCAGCATATATCTTCCCTACAATACTCAATAAACTAATTCCCCTATAATTCCTACAGTTACCCATATCCTTATATAAGGGTACTGTTACTGCTTTCCTCCACTCCCTTGGAACTATACCCTCCATTAACGCTTTGTTACACAACTTCCAAATAAACTCAATCACCATCTCTCCACCGTTTTTGATCATTTCACCAGTGATTTCATCTATACCTGCAGATTTACCTTTCTTCAACTTTTAAACTGTACCAATTACCTCCTCTTTACTAATTGCCTCATCCCCCATACCGGCACACATTCACTATCACCTCCTCATTACTGCCAATATTATGCAGATTTTTGAAGTGTTCCCTCCACACTCCTCACATCCATTTTCTCAGTTACGAAAGCGCCATCCCTATTCATTATGCTAAGCAGATCCCCCCTTATTCTCATTCTTAACTTTTCTCTCTTCCTTCCAAAAGAGCTTCCTATTCCCCTGTAAGTCCCCATTTATCCTCCTTCAAAACTGTTCATTTACCTCTTTTTTACTTCTACGTATGCATCTTTTAGTTTTCCTTTTTCCTCCTTATATAATTCCAAAAATCTTTCTATTGAGACCTCATCATTGGCTTTTAGTACATTTAACCACACTTCTTTTTTACTTTTAACCACTTGCATCACCTCTTCATTCCACCACTCACTGTTAACATTCTTACTTCCTACTTTAGGACATCCACATACTTCTTTTTGCACTGCTAACAATCGCGTCCTTCATTTGCTTCCAGATTTGTTCAGTTTCATCTTGTTCACATTCAACTGAGTTACTTGCAAGCTCTTTTAAATACTTTTCCTTATAACCTTTTGTTCACTTAACTTCTCAATCTTCCCCCCCCCTTCCTCTGATTTAACATCCAACACATATTTCAACATCTCCACAACACAAAATCAATCATACTTTTCAGTGAGCAAAAGGAAATATCAATACAGAAAGAAGTGTGTGCATCTAAACGTTCATATGTAGGGGTCCTGTGTTAAGGCATCCCAGGGATATATATTATATATATATAATATATATATATATATATATCTATTATATAATATATATATATATATATTAATATATAAATATTATATATATATATATATATATATATATATATATATATATATATATATAGAGAGAGAGAGAGAGTACACGCATACTCGAAGCGATGAAATTACCTCCCATTTTTAATGGTGCGTCTTTCTCTTTTGCGTTCATATTCTTCACACACTTATCCTCCAGGCAACATATTAATGACCACCATTTATCCACATATCATATACACATACTTAAAGTACACACCCCTCTTCTAGATAACACTTTACAGACATCCCTACTACTCATATCCCTGTGTGTGGGGGAGAAAGAATTGCCCACATCGTATGTCCTGCGTGTCGTAGGAGCCGACTAAGGGACGGTGATAGTTGGGTTGGCTGCCTACTACCATCTATCTCTTGCCAGGAATGCTAATGCAGGCCTCGGAGAAGGTCGTGATCGCCGTAAACGGCCTTCTATCTTTCGGCGAAATTGTATGAATCGTATGGGTACATGGAATGTCAGAGGAATAAATGTTGAGGAGAAGAGGAGAGAGGTGATGGATGTATTTAGAAAGGGCAAATTTGATTTGCTCGCTGTGACTGAAACAAAGATGAAAGGAAACGTTGAAACTGAGTGGTGTGATGTGAAATGTGTGTGTGCTGGTGTGGAAATGAATGAGAGAGGAAGAGAAGGAGTTGCAATTTTGATGAGTGACCTGTGGTACGAAGCTATGGTAGACTTTGATTGTGTGAGTCCTAGAATTCTAATGGTTAAATTTAAGTTTGAAAAGGTCAAGGTATGTGTGGTTGTGACGTATGGTCCATCTGAGGGAAACGTTGAAGAGAGTACGATTTTTTGGGATAATCTGAATGATGTTCTGGATGGGGGTGAGTAGGAGCTTCAGATTGATAGTTTTGGGGGACCTGAAGGTTGGATAGGTGTCAAAAAAGAATTGGATGGTATAACAGGTGGTTTGGGGGGGGGGGGAGAAAGGGATAATGGGAGGGAGGAGATTGAATTTCTGTGAGGAGAGAGGTATGTGTGTAAGTAAATACTTTCTTTAAACACAAGAGTATCCATAAGTATACTAGAGTTGGTGTAGGTGAGATTGGTATCGAAGTGAAAGTATGATTTGATTTTATGTGGTGAATTGAAGGAGATGTTGAAGTAGGTGTTGGATGTTTAATCAGTTAGGGGTTTAGAAATGGGATTATCGGATCATATTATGTTGTTCTATGTAAACTTAAGTTAGTGGGGGCTTGGATTGGAGAGGAAGGTGATACGAAAGGAAGTAGGTAAAAATTAAGAGTGAGAAGTTGAGTGAGCAAGACAATAAGGATACGTATGTAAGAGCGCTCGCTAGTAAAAACGGTTGAATGTGAACAAGTTGATTAACTGAACAAATCTGGGGGCAATGAAGGAAGCAATTGTTAGTAGTGCAAAAGGAAGTATGGTGGATGTGCTAAAGTAGGAAGTAAGAATGTTAACAGTGATGGTGGAATGAAGAGGTGATGAAAGCGGTTAAAGGTTAAAAAAGAAGCGTGGTTAAATGTACTAAAAGCAAATGATGAAGACGTCAAAAGAAAAGATGCTTGGAATTATATAAAGGAGGAAAAAGAAATACTAAAAAGGTGTATACGTAGGAGAAAACAAGAGGTAAATGAACAGTTTTGGAAAGGAGGATGAATGGGGACTTACAAGGGAATAGGAAGCTCTTCTGGAAGGAAGCTCGAAAGGTTAAGAATGAGAATAAAGGGAATCTGCTTAGAATATGAATTAGGAATGGTGCTTTGTAACTGATGAAGTAGGTGTGAGAGGTGTGTGGGAAAGAACACTTCGAAAATCTGCACAATATTAACTAATGAAGAGGTGATAGTGAATGTGTGTGGGTTTGATGGTGCAAGAAGAATAGGTATTTTGGGGATGAGGTTATTAGTAAGGAGGAGGTAATGGGTAGAGTGAAAAAAGTTGAAGAATA
This sequence comes from Trachelipus rathkii, assembly GCA_015478945.1. NCBI lineage: Eukaryota > Metazoa > Arthropoda > Malacostraca > Isopoda > Trachelipodidae > Trachelipus > Trachelipus rathkii. Next base: position 46,546 of record JABUQX010000782.1, read on the forward strand.
GTAAATCTGCAGGTATAGATGAAATTACTGGTGAAATGATCAAGAACGGAGGCGAGATGGTGATTGATTGGATTTGGAAGTTGTGTAACAAGCGTTTATAGAGGGTATAGTTCCAAGGGATTGGAGGAGAGCGGTATAGTACCTTATATAAGGGTAAGGGAGATAAGGGGAACTGTAAGGAAATTATAGGGGAATAAGTTTATTGGAGTGTTGTAGGGAAAGGTATAATGCTGGTATTTTGGTCGAAAGAGTGCGTCGAGTGACTGAAGGACTGATTGGTTAAGAAGAACAAGGTGCGTTAGGAGTGGTAGAGGATGTTGTGGATCAAAATCTTTACATTATAACAATGATGAGAAAATGGAGGGGAGAGTAGAATAATTGTATTTAGGCTTTTTGGATTTGCAACCAGGCGTATGAAATGATTAATATAGGGAAGCTCTATGCAAGGTGTTAGTGATATATGGATTTTGGTGGTAGGCGCTTCTGAATAGGAGTCAAAAGTATGTATGCGATGGGAAGCGTGTGTAAGAAATAAATGGTGTTCAATGGTGATTGGTTTAGGATTAATAGCGGAGTAAAACAGGGTTGTGTTATGTCTCCTTGGTTATTCAATTTGTATATGGATGGGGTTATGAAAGAATTAGAGGTGGGGATGGCAGGAAATGGGGTTAGAATGGTGGAGATGGAGATGAGTGAGGGTGCCTACCTATTTATATGCGGATGATTTGGTTCTGTGTGGGCGAATCTGAAGAGAGTTTGAAGAGGATTGTAGAGAGATTTGGCAGGGTGTGTAAAAGGAGGGGCCTTTGAAAGTAAACGTGGATAAGAGTTAAAATTATGGTTTTGAGTGTTAGGACACTAGCTCAGTGTGAAGTTAATGTTAGATGGTGAGCAGTTGGAACAAGTGTTTGAGTTTTAAATATTTAGGGTATTAATGTTGGAATGAGAAGGGGAACGGATGATGCAGTAAAGTAGGAAAGTTTGTGAATGGCAGGAAGGTGGCTGGTGGCAATTAAATCGTTGGTGAATGTAAAGGACTAAGTCCTTGAGTGTGCTAGGGTTTTAACTATGAGGGTATGTTGTTACCTGTGCTATTGTATAGTAGTGAGACTATGGTCTGGAATAAGAAGTATAGACCTTAAGTTCAATGTGTTCAGATAGACAATCTTAGGGGTGTGCTAGGTGTGAGAAGAATTGATAAGAGAGGAAATGAACGTATTAGAGAGTGTGTGGTGTGAAAGAAAGGGGTAAATGAGAGGAAATAAATGAAAAGTATGTTGAGATGGTTTGGTTTTGTGGATTGGAATGAATGATAGTCGGTTGGTTAAGCGAATGTATAGTGGCGAGTGTGTTGTAAACCGACCGGCGGGAGACGAAGAAAAAGTGATTGAGTCAGTAAACGATTGTTTGAAGGAGAGAAATGTTAGTTTGGTAGAGGCTGAGAAGAAAGGTGTAAATTAACAGGAGTGAATGGCGGGGGATTGTGAGGGGGTATGGTTGTGGGCCCACCTGGGCCAAGGGGATGAACCCTAACATTGACGATCTACCATAGTCGAGGGTCCATCGCTGTCCCAATGAAGCTTTTAGGGTGGATTTTCTGACTGCGATTGGTTCCCAACTAATTAATGGTACAGAGGGGGCGGTAAGGCTGGCTTTCTTTTACTTGTGTCATGTTCTTCTACTGCTTTTCTTTTCCGATGCCCGTCGCGCACCTTACTCCCATTCTTGGGAAAATATAAGGAAGATGAAGAAGAAGATATATATATATATATATATATATATATATATATATATATATATATATATATATATATATATATATATATATATATATATATATATATATATATATATATATTTATATATTAATATATATGAAATATATATATATATATCATATCAGGGTTGGAAAAAACCGGGGTTGGACCAAAAACCCAGCCCAGCGTTTTTTTTTGGATTTTATTGGGCTTTTTTAAAATTTTTATTTTTGAGGAAAAAATAAATGATCAATAATTGAATTTGCTTTTTTGTAATGTCATTTTAGTATTATTTGACAAATAAATTAATAAATAGGTATAAAATTTACAAATTAAACATATAATTTGGTAACAGACATTGTCCAATTCCCACTGCTGAATGAATGTCATTTCCTAATTGGTGAAACTTGTAAAGGTAAATGGTATTACTATTGTTACAGGTTATTGATAGTAATGACATAACAGGACTATCTTAAGCAAAGTAATTAAGTAATATATTTAAATTTATATTATTTAAACTTTGAACATTATTATCATCATAATCTGAGGCTCTGAGAAGTCAGTAAGTTAGCTACCAATAGTTCAGTAGTTGTTACCTAGAAACTAGGCACCAGATACCTCCCCAAGGAGCTGACCACCAACCCACCAGGCCTGGGTTTTTATGGTAAAACCCGGGTAAAATTGGGAGATTTGAAAAAAAATACAGTACATATGAATAATCATATATAGTTACTTTTTTAAAAAATAATGAGTAAGGCACACTGTAGAAAATTCAGAGATTTTTATTTATATATATATATATATATATATATATATATATATATATATATAAGGGAGCCTATCACACCTTAGTTTTAAGATGTTGTTTTTATAGTTTTATACGAAGAGTTATATCTGTCTCACCGATATAACGAAACATTTTTGTAAATTAAATTTATTTATTTATTTATATTATTTTATAAATTATTTAAACGTCGTCATTTATCTTTATTTATGATAAATCTTTGAAATTTGAGCAATTGTTATTAATGGTTTAAATTTTCCCCGTAAATATAGTCGCAGATAAATGATTATATTTTGTGAAATTTAAGTGTTGACATTTTTACACATTTGAAGTTTCCATTTTGTTGTTGCTGCTTATCATATTTTATAACACAGCCCACTTAGTCTGAATTTTGATGAATGAATGAATGATCTCAGACATCACTCCAAAGGTGAGTGGTGCTCCTTTTTCTAAATATTAATTTTAGTATATTATGTTTATAAAATAGTGTTTGTGGACGAAATTATAATAGGTAATGTAAAACGCTAAAAATTTATATTGCAGTGCAGTGTTAAAACCATCGTCTTCATTCTAAAAACGAGAAATCTTTTATGAGCTTACCCCTCGTTGCCTCTCAAGGGTAAGGAAGCTTAACTTTTCAGAATTAATAATTGATAGTAATGAAAAATTAAAATAATAGACAATTGAAAGAGCAAATATAGGACTTAACTAATTTGAATTATTTTATTATAGGGTTCTACTATAGGGCTTTATACTAGTGAAGAACCTGTTTCTCTGTTGCCTAGTTTAGGTTGTGAAGTCGGTTTAAGAAATTGTGGAAACAGGCTTATTATAGTGACTTCAGTGTTAGCCTATTTTATAGCCTTATAGCCTAAGTGAAACACGGTGTATCCTTGACATTTAGTGTAGTTCTGCAGGCTACACCTTAGGGGATAACTATGAGCACAAACTACTAAAATCGATTAATTGACTTCTTCGCCTTACAACGGGCAACAATAACCTCTGCTCTGAGAATAAACTCTGCAACTGTAAATTGTAACCTTAAGTTAAGTGAAAATTTTATAGATTATATATTGTAAAAATTAACACAGTATTTGTAATTGTATGAAAGATTTGTATGAAAGGGAATAACTTACCCCCACAGTCAAGTCTTGAACCAGACATAAGGAATCCACACATAGAACATAGATGTTTAATATTATTATTGTTGTAAATATTTGAAGTATTGTGTACCCCATGGGTTCTCACATGCTTCTTCTGTAAATAAATTAAATATAAATAAGATTTAAGAAATTAAAAATTAAAGTTAAATCATAATTATTTATAATAAAAACATAACAGCATACCTTTTTTCTTTCTATCCCTTCTGTCTATCATCTGTACCGAGCTTCTTCTTGAGCCTATTTAAAAATAAAGTATCACTAATTAAAGTTAGAACTAGCCACACACCGTACATCCAGGCACCAAACATTCAAGCAGAGTCAACGCGGCAGTTGTGACTCACGTTAGGCATTATCAGATACGCCTAATTTACCTCGCATTTTGTGTAAAGAAGATACATCTTGATCGTTGTTGTCTTCCTTCTGCTGCGAGGTAATCTATCAAATTCCGTTTCACTTCTTACTTTGTCTTCTTATATATGCTATAATGAAATAATACTTTTGATTCATATTAGTCTAATTCTGAAATAAAAATAATCTTCAATTTTACAATATAAGGAGAATATAGCTGTAGAATTATAGGGTACACTGACTCTACCGCAGTATCTGGGACACTTTCTACCCTGCTGCTGTATTCTCCGCCACATAGAAACGTAAAATTAAAGTGGCGCCCGAACAGGGACTCTGTTTCTGTTCGGTGCTTGCCCAGTTGTGACTAGTTCACCAGAATCCTCACAGAATACACTAGGATATATTATAATTTACACTTTATTACATTAGATTAGTCTGGTTCAAATTCAATTATAATTGTGTGAATCGTATGAACGTAGAGTGGTTGAATAAACATAACTTTGACCAAATGGCTGACCACCGCGATTACGAAAAATCGCAACAAAAGGCTTTAGCTGACCTTTTAACAAGGGAAGACTTAGATTTAGCCACAGATAAAACTGATAATAAAGGATCGAAGGTCCATGACCTAGATTCTAAATTAAATAAACCTGCTAAAAATAACAAATTTGACAAACAACGTGAAAGAAATAAAAAATCAAAAATGGATGAACAAAAAGAACATGATACACAACCAATGAGTCTTGATCAATATTTAAAAGAAAATAAATCTTTGCTAGACGATGACGTACCAGCTGATTCACCTAGGTCATCCCAGGATGATCTAGAGTATTCAGACACAGAACATTTTCACCCCCATAGTACAGAAACACATAGGGAACAATATTCCCAAAGAACAAATACAGTACCCGTAGTGCCTAAATCTCCAAAATCCCCTAGACAAACGCAGACACAGAACACTGAAACTAGTACTATTAATTTAATTGACTTGGATTTAGAGATTAAGGAATCCCTCCTGAAGTCTCCTAAACAAACAAATTTTAATTATTGTCAACCGATCTATAGATCTACCGAAACAACACAGACACAGCCACAAAAATCTTTTCAAAAATCTGAATCTGAGGATCCGCCTATGTATTCGGGTCCTGAGATGAAGAAAAAGTTGGATTCTATGGAACAGGCTATACTCCTTTTGACTCAACTGGTGAAAAATTCACAAAAACTTAAGGTCGTGGATCCCGGTAAATACAAGTATGAGGCGGATCAAAATTTCCTCTTCTACTTGAAAGATTTTGAAGACTATTGTAGTCTTCATTTTCCAAATTCTCCTCATCAATGGTTACGTCTTTTAGGTCGTCAATTGGAGGGAAATTTTTTCACATTATACCGGATCTTAACCAAAGATGACAGAGATTATTTCTCTGTTAGGGACACTTTAGTGAGTTGGTTTCAGAACGAAGAAAAACGCAAAAACGAATATAAGCTTCAAGCTTATCATGCTGCTCACAGAGAGAAAGGTGAGAGTATACGAATGTATGCTCTCCGGTTAGAAAGATTAGCCCGTCGAGCATATCAAGGCTTGGATATGAGAAAACACGATTCCTTGCGAACTGCTTTCCTGTGTAGTCTTCCACCATACATAGAGAAGAGTGTTCGCAAGTACATTAAGATGCAGGAGCTTGATGGAAATTTGCGTGTTTCTTGGGAAAAGATTGTTGGCTATGCCGACTCTCTTGAGACAGATAACACGGAATTTCCAAACTCAATTTCCCATACATCCTCAGAATTCTTTAATCAGCCAACTCACTTACATAAATCACATACACAGAAAGATAAATTAAATGACACAGTAGAATCAGTGATCCAAATAAACACTGCTTCTCCTAGTTGGACAGATGTCTTACAGAACAAAACACAAGCCAAGGCAAATAAAGACAATTCCAATAAAACAAATTATCCCCATCGTCAGTCACAGAACACTAAAAGTAGCCCTCCGGGTAAAGGTAATAATTCCCGATTTTATAGAGATAATCGCCGTAATGACCAACACAATTATTCTCGTTCTTCCCCGCGCTACAGAAATTCTGCCCCTCGGGCAGTTAGCGAAGATAGGAAACACATGGTGTGCGACTATTGTGAAAAACGGGGACATCAGATGAGGGAATGTTACAAGTACCTTGGGATATGCAGTTATTGCAAGAAAAAGGGTCACATAAGGGCTGAGTGTCGCTCTTATAAATCCCCTCAGTCATCACCCACCATGGAAAGGAAAGTAAATTGTCCTTTCTGTCGTGGACCTCATCCAGGTATCAGATGTCCTCAGAGAATTCTTCCCAGAGAGGATAAAAACATACCAGTACCAGTAAAACATGTACAGTCTAAAAATTCCCCACAGAACACTGAACATAACAAAAACAAATCAGACAACAGTAGTGGAAAACCACTTTCTCCCCGTAAATACCTTGATCCTTGTGATTATTGTAACCGGTCACATTTTGAAGGCCGGTGTAGAGGAGTTGAAGAAGCTCAGACTGAAAATTCGGGAAACTACCAAGCTCCCCGGACCTGAGTCACCTGGTGGAGACTAAAAATGAAAGTGACTCAGTCATAGATAAAAACAACCCCATAATTGATATTCCCCAGATTTCTAACATAAATGAAACTGTGTTGCCCTCAGAGGAGGAAGAAAAACCTTCATTATCCATTCCTAAACCCATTGACTCTCCCTTGTTGAAGGAACCTTCAGTAAAATTAGTAAATAAAGTCCGTAACATACATGTTAATCTTACACCGTCCACAAATGACCCTTTAATAATTCCTGTTTCCTTCAGTTCGCATAGTTCAGGATCGTATGGATGCATGGTAGATAGCGGGGCTGGAGTGAGCTTAATTAGTACAGAAATATTTTCGTATACCTTAAAGGACTTTAAATTACTTCCTTCATCAGAAATTAATATAAATTCCATCAGTGGATTGTCCCGCGACCATACAGTTCCCATAGAGTCATACATAGAAATACCCTTACATTTTCCCGATACACATTTCATTACTAAACCCATTATATTTTTAGTGGTTCCCCTGGAGCATATGCCAGCACCTATGGTACTGGGTGCCGCAGCACTGAAAGATAATCATATAATACCAGATCTTACAAAAAGACATTTAATACATAGGGCAGGGGGGTCCATAACACTCATCGCTAAAGACCACAGTCTCTCTATTCCTTTTTATAAATGTGTGAATGTGTACGCTATCAGTATTCCTCCTTTTTCTTGTCGAATGGTAGAAGTAAAGGGTCCAACTGACTGTTCTTTAGACATTGTGGGATTTAAGGGGGGTATTCATAATAAAGGTAAAATTATATCAGTTTCTGGAGTCTTAGATTTGGCTTCCTCAAAACATGTGGCTCTTATAAATACTTCTGAGAAAACGCAGTATGTAAGGAAAGGTACCATAATGGGTCAGATATTTTCTCTTAAGGAAGAGGAGTGTTCACCACCACCGAAAATATACTCTGTACATACAGAGTCTTCTGAAACACGTAGGGAAGTATGGACGCCAGAAAAATTGAAAGAAGAATTCCATTTTTCTGAAATTCCTCTTAGTGAACATCAGAAAGATAGCCTCATTAAGGTGTTAATGAAACATCAGACTACACTTAGTTTTGGTGACCATGACGTGGGTGTAGCCACTAACATTTCACACTCTATTGAGGTTGAAAGTTCTCGCCCTGTCAGGTTACCAGTACGCCGATTTCAAGGACCTCTGGCACAAGAGATTGAACAACAATGTAGAGAATTGCTAGAGCAGGATATAATACGTCCTAGTAAATCACCTTACTCGGCTCCAGTGGTTCCAGTTAGAAAACCAGATGGAAAGTTAAGACTTTGCATCGATTATCGTAAACTTAACGATGTCACCAAAACAGATTCCTTTCCCTTGCCCAACTTAATCGACATGATATATAATATGCATGGGAATAGGTACTTCACAACAATAGATCTCGTTCGAGGATATTATCAGGTTGAAATGGAACCTGATAGTATCGAGAAAACAGCATTTTCCACCCCCTTCGCGCAATATGAGTATCTCAAGATGCCCTTCGGCGTTAAAAACGGACCTGCAACGTTCCAACGGGGCATGATGTGCGCTTTATCTGGGTTGCCTTGGAAAAATGTCATGGTATACCTGGATGACATAATTATACATACTGAAACTTGGGACGATCATATAAGTGAGATGAGGGAGTTGTTGAGTAGATTGGCAGATGTTGAAACTAAAACCGAGTAAGACTCGCTTATGCAGAACAGAAGTGGAGTTTTTGGGACACCATGTCTCGAACAATGGAATCCTTCCTTTACACAAAAACATTAAAGGAGCCCTAGAGTTTCCTGTACCCACAACCGTCAAAAACCTCAGACAGTTTTTGGGGATGATCAATTTTTATCGAAGACATATCCCAAATTGCTCTCAAATTAGTAAGCCTCTGTCATGCCAAACTGGGGGAAAAACTGTAAATTGGACTCCTGAGTGTCAGGAAGCTTTTGAAAAACTGAAGAAGGCCCTAGTTGACCCTCTCTTGTTGGGTTTTCCAGACTACAGTCCAGATGTTTCACCAATGGAACTACATGTGGACGCATCAGATATCGGCGCTGGAGCTTGTCTTTCACAAGTTCAAAATGGAGAGCGTAAGCCAATTGCTTTTATTTCAATGACCTTTAACGGAGCTCAAAGGAACTACGGGGTCATCGATAAGGAGTTGACAGCTTTGCGTTGGGCGGTGAAGTCCCTTAGACCATTTCTTCGTGGAGTTAAATTTGTGATATATACGGATCATATGCCGCTTATATATCTACAGAATATGAGTTTAGTTGACGGGAGATTAGCTCGAACCATGGAAGAACTAAATGAGTTCGACTTTGAGATCAGACATATTTCCGGTACCCAAAATGTAGTTGCCGATGCACTTTCTCGTTCTCCAATAGGGGAAGATTCTGACCTGTTAGAGGAAACTTCTATGATGGAGTTTATCCCTGAAGGATATTTCACATAGAAATTTCTTGGGCATGGGGGGTGACTCCTTGTATAAATGTTTTTCGATGTTTTTGTATGGATCGGTAAATCGTCATTTTGAGGTGCGAAAGATTATAACGAAAGAGTTACAGAACCATTCTTCTAAATATAAATTAACTGGGAAACAAATACAGAAAAAAATTAGATTAATGGGTTTCCCGGGGCAATTACCACTTCCAGAAGTTATCACTGCATTTACAGAACTGTATAAAACACCTGTGCATGTTTACTATAACACTTCAGTACCAATTATCCACGGATCTGGACATAAAAGTGAACCATGTTATCTGCAGTGCTTAGGGGGAATTCACTATAACTATTTGATGCCCACTACAACAAATAATCCTGAATAGAATGTTCCTAATTTGTTATTGAATATAATACAGATACTCCGTACTTTCATAAATTCATAAATAAATAAATAATTATTAAATGATTACACAGAACATGTTGATGCATTATTTTATTTTATTTATTCATTATATATTATATAATTGTTATATTTATACAGCACATACACTTACAGATCTTATTTAAGACTCTACCCAGAACATAATGAACAACATATTTACAGAATTTATTTTAAATATTATTTATTATATTTCTACAGAACATACACCTACAGATCTTCTTATTTAAGACATTACACAGAACTTAATGAACAATATATTTACATAATTTAAACAATTATACATCTACATATTTACTGATTTTTTACAAAAACGATTTACTACAGACGTTTACAAGTTTCAAACGTTATTTAAAATACTTGACATATCACAATGACATATATGTGCCTGATGCTTACAGATTTTTCAAATGAACAAGATACAGAATTTTATAAATTGCAAAAAACATATTTACAGAAAACATTTATAAAAGGGAAAAATGGGGGGGGAAATAATAATTACTGCTCTATGAGTAGTATTTTCTCTGTCTAATTCCTTATTCCTCCTCTTCTACCTCTTATCTCTGACTCCTTCTTATCTTATACTCTGACTCTGACTTGCTATTCTGCTGCTAACTGAAAAAGGAATTTTTTTTTTTACTAAATACTTTAGATAGGCCTCATAAAATGCTACCCCTTAGTGGACTAGCTACCTAGTATAGAGAAAATAACTGGTCTTTGACCATATCCATATAATTCTAATAAAATAATAAATTTTTAAAAGAATATTTACTTTACTTTGTAAAGTAAATTAAAACAATTTTAATTGCATGTTATGCCACGATCCAATCATTTTGGTATGTTCATGCATGGCAAAATTGATTGGGGGCTGGCTCCCTGTTAAAATGTCTCATTACAGATGAGGTCTTGTTCCGTTCGCTGGTTGAATATACATCAGAGGTAAACGGGAACACGAAAAAACTTCATTTTGGGTTTGTACGTTCTAAGGAATTGTAAGTATTAACCAAATTATGTATATCCTATATATATGAATAATATATATAGTATATACATGTTGTATCATAAATTATCGTTATTATCGGCAGGCATAATTTTTTCAAAATTTTTTTTTTACATCTTTCGTATATATGAATATATATAATTATATATATCCATGTATATACGAATTGTTGTGGTTGTGGGACGCCAGGTCAAATTTTACAGACTAGTGTATTAGTTTCAAATGGGAATGAGTTTATTGTACGATGAAATTTTTATATTATAGTTTTGAAACATTATCATTGTGGTTTATATTTAATAGATTTAATAATTTAATATGTTTGTCAGTGTAAACCACATTAAGGAAGGTCACTAATGTTCCGTTGTCTTCACAAACATATTCCTTTCCTCCTTTATACACCAAACAACACTTTTATATTATG
>JABUQX010000782.1:65000-75553 GCA_015478945.1 Trachelipus rathkii
ACTTATCACAAAAGTTCTTAAGAATAGGAGGAGATTTAGATTAACTGTTTCTTCTCAAGATTTGATATTTTTGATTTCATATAGGTTCTTCTTCTAGTTAAAGCCATATCAGTGTTTAACAAGCTTTCTAAACTGCTCATATCAAGTTAATAATTGAATCAATGTAATGAGAATAAATATTCTTTATAATCAACCTATATAACTATCTCATATAACTATTTTCATTTCTGTTTGACTCTTGAGATGTGTTTCACACATCTAGGGTGGCTCTTTACAATTATCGTTCAAACTTTTTAGAGTAGATAAAAGGATAACATTTAATGAAAATATAACTTATCATGAAGAATCAATATAGCATTGTGCACTGTTCGTTGAGAAATCAGACTTTGTTCTTTCAGATTCTCCACTAAAATTGCAATCAATATTATAATATCAGAAAAAAACACATCCCTTTCCACTGTCGCATTTACCCTATTCGCGAAACAATATCAAAGTCCTAATTTAAATAATTGCCACCCAATCCGCATAACAATTGACTTCTCAGGTGCTATAGGAAGAAAAAAACCTCATCACCAGTCATTACCTAGTAAAGCGCCGATACCATCCAAAATTTTTCCCTAGAATTTATAAATTCAAGACATTCACTGCAAAGATAGAAGAATATAAGTATATTATTACTATATACACAAAAAGGAACCAAAAGCACAGGCATCATTGGAATTCGGTTATGAGAATGTAACAATGCCATCCTAGCAATTAAATTCAAATACTATTGATAATTCCTTGTTCCTGGCTGTGACAACAAACCTAATATACTTAGAGAACATCCAATGCATGAGAGCCATTGAGAAACAGGCTTGTACTCAGAGGACATCTCTAATTATCTTCTCTGTATCATTTTAATTATGACAGTCTCATTTCAAACTTTTTAAATTTTAAAAATTTAAAAAAAAAATGTTAGTTGTGTATATGTATGAGCATGCATTACTGGATAAGAAACTACTACTTCCATAATAATTAAAAGTTCGAGAGAACATTGTAAATCTAAAAGTGAGCAGACCCAATGAACCAAGGTTCAGTTTGACGTCAAACCAGGTCGTTAAAGTTAAGTTATTTTTGTTTGAAGATACATAAATTATATAAATACAATAATAAATAACCTATCAACTAGCACAAAAATAAAAAATCAACTCGATATAATCAAACCTAAAAAAAAAACACCTCAAAAAAGAAAATACACCTAACAAAGAAAAAAAAGATACTAACAGCTATAAAGTCATAAATGTCATACAGTCTAAAACACATCCATATAACAATCGCCATTCAAATCGAGAAAAAAAAAAGGATGAACTTGACACACAACAACTACCGAAACAGAATTAACGAAAGATAGTAGGCAAAAAATAGTGAACTAAACAATAGAAAGAAAAGAAGATGATAGAAATTTAATGGAATAGATCATTCCTCGCCCATCACCCCATTACATCCTCCTACATACAAAATACACACATCTACGCCATCTACATACGAATAATGTGAGGTAGGGAAAAAAAAAAAAAGATATAATAAAAAAAAATAATGTAAAAACTTGTCCAAATAGGATCAATTTCTTAATATAGTTTGGAAAATTTTAAAAAAAAATTATATCCAGGATCTGGGAATTTCCCTAACTTTCAGCATATTTTAAAAACGTTTCCCTGACCTTTCCAAAACTGACCATTTTTTTTTAAACTTACATATATTTACCATGACTCTTCACACTCACTTTCCAAAGAAAGTGTAGAAACCCAATGATAAAATACTAACTACATCTTCAGTTTAATTAATCATTGCAGTGGTCTTCCCACTAATGAATTTTAATCAAATGTATAACCATAACTACATACTGGGCATTATCCATCACCTTTCAAATAATATCATTATTATATAACCACAAACAAAGCAACTTAACAAATATTACTTCTTAAATCAAGATTCTTATTACTCTATAATAATAAATAATAAATAATAATATTAATAATAATAATAATAATAAATGAATAATAACTAATCATAATCATAATCATAATAATAATAATAATAAATAATAAAATAATAATTTTCATAATTTAATAATAAATGAATAAAAAAAATATCCATAACTATAAATATTTATAAAAAAATGAAAAATGAAATAGTACATTATTAAAAAGTTAAGAGAATCTAACAAAAAATTCCTCTCTATTAACAATTCATTGGTTCAATAGTCAAAAAACGTTATCAAATACACAAGAAAGAGGATTTAAAATTTAATTATATCCATTGAGGGCGGCATAAATTAAATGAGTAATGTTAAATTTCTAAGTAAAAATAATTAATTAGCATATATTCAGCAAATTCCTCAAAATGTACTTCAATAAACTCCTAGCATTATAATCTCTCTCCTGCAAGTGTATGTTTTTGTTCCTACTAGTTACATTTCTCAATGTCTGTAAAGCAGTTGAAATTGCCAAATAGTATTAAGATAATGGTATTGTTATTAGGTTTATATGTGTTATGATTGCATGGTGTTGGGCATTTCTTATAGTCAATTATTTTTTTTGATCATATTAAAATTCATCATGATTGGGAGTTTTATTTTACAGTAGTTATTTTAAGGTTAAACTGTGCTTTTGTTATTTATTTATATATAAGTTATTAAAGCTTTGTAGTGTGGCTTGTCTATTGTTATTTTATTTTCATGGTTTTATTTTCTTTTTTTTTAGTTGTTAGACGTTTTGTTTGTTTATCTATATTTAAGTTTTGATCTAAAGCCCTATTGTTGCTTTTTTGTAGATTTTGCATTTATGCTTTCGTTTTTTTAGATGTTGTGTTTATATTTATATTCTATAAGTTTATTTAATCTAAGTTCCTCTAGTGTATTTGCCTTCTGTGTGATTTTGTGCATTGTAATTATTTTTTTTAGTTGATTGGTTTCTTATTTTGTCTTTTTTGTTATCTGGTGACATGTCTTTCAATTTATAGTCTTTTATCGTTGGCTTCTTACTATTCTTTTCTTTTGGTATTTATTTTGTTGATATTAAATTCAGCCTTTCTTATATTCTGTGATTTTTTTTTTTTTTTTTTATTTTATTTATTTGGTAATCAATTTTTATAATAACATTAAACGTTTAAGCAGTAAAGATAATTGATTGGTTTATATATAGATATTTTATAATTAAATTAATCGATATAATGATTTCTATGTCTACTTTTAGGAATATAATCTTTAATAGCTACTACTTTAAAGTTGTTGGAACTTTCTCCAATATAGGTTTTTTTTTTTATAAATAAAAAATTTATTGGGTTCCTTCGTGTCTTGTAGGTTTATTGACCATCTTAGTTTCAGGTTACAAATAGGATTTTGTGAGGTTTTAACCTGGTTGGTTGACCATGGTTTGAAGAGGTTTTAACCTGGTTGGTTGGTTGACTCTGTTTTGAGATTTTAACCTGGATGGTTGACCCTGGTTTGAAGAGGTTTTAGTCTGGTTGGTTGACCCTGGTTTGAAGAGTTTTTAACCTGCTTTGTAATTTAAACCTTGATTTTTAGATGTTTTTGGTCTTATAACAATTTTTTTTGGTTTCAATTCTGGTCAGTTTTTTTTTTAGTAATATAAAGTTATTTATGGATTTTGATTTTTTTTTTTTATATAACTTTAGAAAATTATGTTTAATTCTTTTTTTTTTCTTTCCTCTATATGTATTGTTCATTTTCTAGTTTTTTTCTGGTTTCTTTATTTGTTTCCAGTACCCCCCCTTTATTTTCATTTTTTTATTTTTTTTTTTTTTTTTTTTATTATTATATGTTTTTATTTTTTTTTTTTTTTTTTTTTTTTTTTTTTTTTCTCTGATTTTTTTTTTTATTATCAATTATTATTCTTGGGTTTAATTTGTTATTCCCTTAAATCTTGTTGTCCCTTTTTTTTCTTTCTCTTTGAATTTTTTATGGATTTAATTTTACTTATAGTAATGATTTTATATTTTTCTTTGTAAAATATAAACTTATTTATTATTTTATTATATTAGGAATTATTGTTTGATTTATAACTTTTGTTATTAATAAACCACTGATGTTTCAATGTTTATTGTGTAAAAAAGTTTTACAGCCTTCTCATAAGTATTTATTCGTCAGAGGTATATGGTATTTTTTTTTATTATTAAATTATATACTTAAAATTTAACTATTTTTTTGAAAATCACATATATACTCTTAAAAAAATAATATTTGTAGGACTTTTCGGAACCAATATCGGTTTTGTACTTTTTAGGAAAAAAAATGTTTATTCAGTTGAGTATTGAAATGTTTATATATTTTTTACCCATAGACTTCTCTTTTAATTATCTGGGGTTCCTGGGATTTAACTGCCTTCTAATTATTTGTGGTGTGTCAGGCGTCGCCATCTCTGGTTGGCTTTAGTAGTGTTTTATATTTCTACATTTGGATTTTTTTTTCTTGTTTGTATTATCCTTAACAAAAATCTTTCATTAAACAGGGTCCTGAAAAGAGATCCTTATACCTGGATCGTATCAATTATTGAAGATGTACTATGGGATCGTGTAACAATTTTGAAAGATAGGCTGGGGAGTCTTCTCTGTAAACCATCTTCGCAGTTTTTTTTAGTCGACATTATTTTTTCGTTTTTCCTAACTATTTTCATTTATTATTTTTTTTAGAGTATATTCTCTTTGTGATTTGTTATAAAATTCTCGTGGGGTGTACAACGCCTCTGGTGTTTAACAATTTACCTAATATAGTCTGTTTTTAGAGTCTCCCTATTTGCAAAATTATTTTTACCCTCTTCATTTCCCGATGTGTCCTAGTTTAAATAGAAAATGATGCTCCATAAACTTCAAACTTACTAATAATTTATTACTTAAGTATATAATTAATAAACTAATTAATATTTTGTGTTCTGTATTATGAAATGTCTACACAGTTTTAGGTTTGAATTTTGTTTTTGTTTACTAGGTATACACAGAGAAATATCTATGTAGAATTATTAATACTTCTTATCATTAACCTGTAACTTAGGATGTGCCCTACGAGCACGAGGCCCACTTTAATTTTTTTTTTATATAAGATAGGCCTATATAGAGTTTTTTTTTATAACTTTGAGAGATTACAAATTATCTTTCTTTTCAAATGTACATCCAATTAATTCAAGTATGAACTATACTTGTGAGTGACAATGAATCTATAAATTTATCTCAATAATTATTAATATTATAATTATAATAATTAATTTAATATAAATTAGTATAATTATATATTACAATAAATATAATATTTAATAATAATAATTAATAATATATAATAATTTGCAATTATATAATTATTATTGTTAACATTATTTTATTGTTATATACTCTTGGTTTGAGAAAACTGTAACCTCTATACTTCTTCTAAGTTTATCTTGAGCTTCCTTCCGATCATTATACAACGCTATCTTTTTTTTATTTTTTCTCGATTTGTTTCCGATTAATTTTTTTACGATTATCAGCGATTTGCAAAGCTGCGTTCTTCAGAAGCCCGACTTGCAGCCCTGTTTTGCAAATATTCGACTCAGATACGCTTCCGTTATAATTGAAATAAATATTACATTAACTCTAATCATGAGATAAGGATATATTTTGAGTTCCTACCGTGAAACGGCCGAATGCCATCCGTCTGGATCAGCTGACAATTGTATACAATGCCAGAGTTCCATCTCGTTAGTTTTAATGCTTTTTTCTTTCGATATTTTTTTTTTTTTAAATGAAATGTTTTTAATATTATATTTATTTATTTTTAATATTTTGGAATTTTTTAATGCTGTGTGATAGAACTTTATTCAACACGGGTTATGTAACGTTTGCAATTAGATAATACTTTTGACTTATTGGTAATTCTCAATATTTTTTTTAATGAAATAAAATCAGTTCTTTAACTACCTCCTTCTTCTCTTCTCTCTCTTCTCTTCTCTCTCTTCTCTCTTTCTTTTCTCTCTTCTCCTCTCCTTTTCTCTTTCTTCTCTCTCCCTCTCTTTCTTCTCTTTTCTCTCTCTCTTCTTTCTCTCATCTCTCTCTCTTATTCTCTCTCTCTCTCTACTTCTTCTTCTTTCTCTCTCTCTTCTCTTTCCTCTCCATCTCCTTCTTTGTTTCCCAAACTATTATTTATTATACCATATATTATATTATTATATATATTATTAGTAATATATAAGGTTATAATATATTCACAAATTTTGTTCATCAGAAAATATATTATTTAAGCTGTTTTTAAATCATCAATTTATACACATTTATAATATATATATTATATATTTACATTTATAGTTTTTTCTGTCATTACAGAATTTTAAATATTTATATAATTAATTTTAATATATCGGAATCCAACCTATTTAGGTCCCTGTCATTATTCGGCTAATCTCCTTACATTGTACCCTTGTGGTTGGCCTATTATATATATACTTTTTACTGAAACTCTCTCTATTTCAGGTATCTGTAGTTAGCTAGGGCGTCTAAGGGAATAATCGTATTATCTATAATTCTCTATTATTGTATTTTTAATTTATGAAATTGATACGATGTATTTTTAGTTATCCCTTAACATAATTATGTTATACTATAATATTATTAAAAAACTTTTGGCTCAAGTCATGTCCGTATCACGTTTGTTTTTTGGTTAAATAAGATTTTTATTTTTTGTTAAAATCATATATATTCATTTTTCCGCGAGTCTGCCCGTTTTATCTGAATTCCTCGAATTTTCGAGGATGTAAATACGAGGCGCTCGTATTTGTGGACGTTTACATGACGTTAGATATGCGTCATATGTGTTCTCTGGAAACGAATGTCTATTGTGCGCCTGTGTGTTGCCGTCCCGGTGTTGCAGTCGGGCTTCTGGTAACGCTACGATTTTTGATTTTTTGTTACAATTTATGTATCGTTTTCGTTTTTTGTCATTTTTTTGTTGGAATGTATGATTGGTATTAACTATTAATGCTAATCCATTTTTAGCAATCTGAATTTTTCAAGGCTATTAATCGATCCGATTTGTTTTACAATATTTTTTTTGATCATTGGGTTCTTTCTAATGGAGCACGTGTTTTTGGAATATATCAATATTAAAAATATATTATACAATGGTTTTTTATTACAAATTTTAAATTTGAAAAAAATGATATAATTGATTCTTGCAAAAAAAAAGGGCTGGAATTTGATCGATTGGTTAAAAATTAATTGATTTTTAATAACTAATTTCACGAATGAAATATTCAATTCAATATCTTAATGATTAAACATACTTACGCCGCAATCTTTATTTGTTTACATTTGTTCGTTAGCATTTTTTCTCTAAATATTTGGTTATAGCATGGTAAGAAGCAACCTCCCAAAGTGTTACATAATTTTACATATAAGTTTACATTTTTACTTAAATTTTTGTGCTATATATTAAAATTGACGATCTACTACGCCGCCATTTAGCATTTTCCTTAAATTTTTTGTTTAGGAAAATTGTCAAAAAATTCTGATATACGCTCTAATATGTACGTAACGTTTTATTCGTTTTTTTGTCTCACTTGTGTCTTTACGTCCTCGATAAGAAATGCTATATTCCCTTTTACACGATATTTTATACTCATTAATACGAACGTTTGTTTGCAAATATTTTTGATTAAGTATGTTGTTGTTTATTGTTGTAAAGAGTTTTATAATTTAATATCAGAAATATAATAATAATTAAAAAATGTGTTTATATTACAAATTATATTTGATAACTATTGTGATTGTGTGTTTATTTGATTTTTTGGTAAAAAATAATTTAGTATTTTAAGTCTATTTTTTATAGTATATACATTTTTCATTCTAAATTTTGTCTTATATCATCTACGCCGCTATCTTGTTTGTTTACAATTTTTTTTTTCATAAGCTTATTTTTTGAGTGTATTCACGGAAAATAGCAACTTCTTTTTAAATGAATTTTTTAGGAATTCTCTTACGTTTGTGCTTCATGATTTGGATTGGTTTCCCTAATAATTTTTTTTTGGTTGTCTAATTTGAAAAATATCGATCGAATTGGAAACAAATGCAATTTCTTATTTTGTTTTTTTTTTGAAAGTCAAAATTGTCAATAATAATGGAAGGCTGGCATGTGAGAAATAAAATAAATATTTAAAAAGTAAATTTTTGCATTTTGTACTTGTGGCTACCCTTGCTTTGTAATAATTATTTTTTTTTAAAATTAACCAGATTTTTATAAAATATAACAGTTAAATTGCTTCTTAAAAAATATATATATTTGTTAATTTTCTCTCTGCTCAAAAGCAAACTTTTTTTTTATTATTCATTGTGAAATGATTTTATTCTTATATACTTTATTAAAGTTTTTTTATTTTTAACCTTTAATAATGTTTTTATTTATATTTATTTTTATATTATTATTATAATATTATTATTATTTATTTATTTTTTATATTTATTTTTATTATTTATATTTATATTATTCTTAATTAGGTTATTATTTTTTATTATTATTATATTATATATTATTTTATATTATATATATTTTACTTTATATAGGCCTATATATTTTTTCTATTTGTTAGATATGTATTAATTATTAATATAATATTATTATTTTATTATTATATTATATAATATATATTTATATATTATTTCTTTATTATTACATTTTATTTATTATTATTATATTTTCTATTATATTTTTTATATTTATATATATAGTTATTATTATTATTCACTATCAATTAATTTATTTTTTATATATTATATATGTGTGTGTTTGTATATATTATATATATATTATATATATATTGATTTAAACTATGTGTGGGAAATCTCTTCCCAAAAGTTTTTTAATATTTTAGTTAATTTTTATATTAAGGATACTAATATCAAAGTTTACCTATTATTTATAATAGGGTAAGCTTTGCTAATATATCGTATCATTTCATAAAATAGATACGTATAATATAAAGCTGCGTTTCCCGAAGCCCGAGTGCAGCCCATGTGCAAAATCGACTGGGAAACGTTTCGAATTGAAAAAAATTACATTAACCAATCAGCAGAAAGGAAATTTGAGGTACCGGAAACGGACCGGCGCTCCGTCTGATCAGCTGACAATTGTAAACAATACTCTTATACTTATATTTATTTATTTTATGAAATAATACGATATATTAGTATCCTTAATATAAAAGTTAACTAAAATATTAAAAAAACTTTTGGCAAGCCATTTCCGACACATGTTTTGTAAAGAAATTTGTTTGTAAACAAAGTATCCTTCCGCAGCCCGCCCGTTTACTAATTCCCGAATTCGAGGTTTTAACAACGGGCGCCTGACTGTGACGTTTACGTGACGTAGAAGTGCGCAAACAGGTTCGGGAAACGATGCATATGCGCCTGAGTGCCCGCCCTCGCTGCAGTCGGGCTTCGGGAAACGCAGCTAAAATTAAGAGTATTGTTTACAATTGTCAGCTGATCCTACGGGGGCGCTCTACCGTTTCCAGGTACTCAAATTTCCTATTCTCTTATTCAATTTAATTTTTTTCCATTCGAAGAGTTTCCGAGTCGATTTTGCACACGGGCTGCACTCGAGCTTCTGGAAACGCAGATAAATTTGTTATCCCTAAAAAAAGCCAAAAATGTTTTGAAATTTTTCTCGTATTTCAGCATCTGCGCAAACATGACCGCCTACTGTAACAAAATCCTATGGAAGTTTTAACATATTTGGGACGCTGTAACTTTTTTTTTCCTAAAGGGAGCGACTATTTTCATTTTTACTATTCTTCATTATTATTTTTTTTAGAGTCAAATCATGTGATTTTCCTAAAAATCGGGAGTGACAACTCTCTGGGTAACTTACCTCATTTTTGATCCATCAAGGTTAGGTCTCATTTCGGGCCCTCTAGTTCAGGTTATGAAAAGTTTTGTTAGGTATACACAGAGAAAATATATGTAGACTTTTGTTGATCACCCAAGGGTCCTTTCTGAGAGAGATCTGTAAAAAGAATTCTTTGCCTTTTACTTTAAGAGACCTTGCTTACTTTCTTGGCCATTTCCAGAGTCTTTCATTTCTGAACATTCAAAACTTATACAAATGTATGATTTTATTTAATGCCTTGTATAATTGAATTTGTTTAGCTTTTAGTTACTAATTTCTTGCAAAAATTCATTTGGTAATTGTTACCCAGAGGGTTGTCACCCCCGATTTTTATGAAAATCACAGGATATACTCTAAAAAAATAATAATGAAGAATAGTGAAAACGAAAATTGTCGCTCTCTTTAGGAAAAAAAGTTACAGCCTCTCAAAGTTGTTAAAAATCCCATAGACTTTTCAATATTGATCGGTCCAGGTTAGGTCTCATTTCAGGCCCTCTAAGTCAGGTTATGATAAGTTTTGTTAGGTATACACAGAGAAAATCTATGTAGAATTAACAAATCTTATCATAACCTGAACTAGGATGGCCCAAAAGGAGCATGACGGCCCACTAAATTTTTATTATAAGAAGTATATGGGAAAATTTTT
>JABUQX010000783.1:0-23837 GCA_015478945.1 Trachelipus rathkii
CTAAACAGATTCTTAATATGGCCTCGAATCTACTTTGGCGGACAAGGGGTTACATCTTCCAAAACGAGCAACGCAGGAATGTTAACCAATGACACCAACTACACAATCTCGTAGATCAAGGACGCAAATGGAGCCTGCCAAGGCTGAGTACGTTTCAGACAATCGATATTCATATATTTTAACCAAATTCCTGCTGGCAAGATCATGGGCAAAATGTCTTATAAATTCTTTGTGAAACGATTTTTATGTAAGAGAGCTATTATATTAACAAAGACCAGCCGTGTAGGGGCGCACTTATTTTCACCAACGGCTACACAAATCGAGCAGAATTCGTGAATGCTGTCAAATGATATATGTAATACTTGATGAGTGCACAATGGAATTAAAACTATCAAAAACATACCAAAAAAATAAAATATCACGTTTAGAAAAATAAAGAATTACACCGATATTATTATCAAATCAAAAAAAGTAGAATACAATTAAAAATTTTATAAATTTTATATTTAATTATATACAAAAAACCAAAAGGATGAAAAAATAATAAATAAATAATTGATAAAAAAAATATAAAAATATTTATCAAATTTATATTATAAGTTGAAAGAGAAAAACAAGGACAAGTCCACATAAATAAATAAGTACACTGATCAATAATCGATAATAATAAAAATTAAAATAAGAAACTAACCATAACCCATGCAAAATGCCTAAAGGAAAAAATATCATAGTATGGACCTACACTATAGTTGCAAAACAAGACATTCTGTAGTCAATCCCTGAGCCGCATGGCCAGAGGTTAATGATTTTACCTTAATACTGCTACTACTACCTTCTACATACTTTGCTATACCTAAACACAACTACTCACTTACTAACTACTGTTCAAAATAAAAAGTACCTATTTCGTATCGAGGTGTATAAAGGTAAAGGCTATGTGCCAAATAAATTATTTGCATAAAGTGATAATAAACACACCATCATATGTTATAAGGGCTCTCAATTTTTATAGATTAGATTAATTTATTTTTTTTTTTAGTGAGAGTTTCAATAATAATATATCATAATAATAGTATTCTTTAAAATAAATGTAAGTATTTTACAAAGTTACAATTTTAGTATATATATAGTATTTGCAAAGTACACGATTCGTGAAGAGAATATTAAGTACTAGAAATTATAATTATTAAATTTTGTCATAATCTCCTATAACATGTAAAAGATAAAATCAAAATTATTATATATAATGAATAATTACAACATCATTCTATAATTTTCACAGAATTACTAGTATCTAATAAAGTAATAATTTATATAATACCCACCTATTAATATATTCATTTAGTACCTTTACACACGTGTGTCTATCGGGGCGCCTTATCCTGCTACCGTCTCCACCTTAGGGGTTTCATAATATAGCACTCATTATATTTATGAATAAATTAGTTTTAATAATTCTAATAATAATTATCATATCTAATAATAATAATGATGATTAAGATCCGAATGACTGAAATTCTTCCTGAAAGAAGGACAATTGAAAATGATATTTATATTTTGGCACAAAAGCCTTAATAAAAATTTATTAATCTTGAAAAAAATTTGAAACTTTGCTCCCAAGCTAAATAAGAAAACAACCAGCTGCATGCTCATAATAAGGAGAGAGAGAGGCCAGGGACGACGACGGAGAGGTAGTCACCGAGGAAGAACCAAGACGACTAAAATACCAGTAAGATAGGAGAGGAAGGTATAGTACCATGCAGAAAAGAGACAATATGAAGTAAAAAGAAAATAAAATAAAGAATAAAGTTATCGTAAGCGCGGAAAGAGAAGAGAAACGAAGAGAGAAGAAGAAAGGAAGAGAACAGAAAAAAAAAAGAGAGAGAGAAAAAGAAAGGAGAGAGGAGAGAGAGAGAGAGAGAGAGAGAGAGAGACGAGAACAAAAACATAATTTTCGTTGACATTTATGGAGAAGGAAAAGAGCGAAGCGCGCCGAGAGAAAAAATATTGTCTATGAGGAAAAGTGAAAAAAAAGAAGATGTATGAGGCTGAGAATCGTCCCCGTGTCAATTCCCGTCTTCCACTTCTCACCGGCTCCGGCTCTTATGCGGTTTCATTGACTTCAAAAAGATTTTGCGCTCTCTGAAATATATTAGCACGTCCTAGTTCGCCCGTCTTCTTAACAAAAATTGCAACCAATATCTTTCCCGCTAATAAGATATTGTTACCACTTTAAAAAAACTTTCTTAAAACCATCCAAAAAGTCTTCACAAGCACTCATGGATCCGGCTCAGGGCTTCGACTCCTGCCAGGCTTTGACTCCAGTTTATTTGCGCTGAGTAAAGTCGGGAGCCTGCCGGGTTGGAGGTTGCTCACAAATAAAAAATATATATATATTGTGTCTTAATTATAAATAACAGCTTTTGACAGGCACAACTCAGAACCATACATTGAGACCCTTACTGTATCTTTGGACACACAGGTAATTTGCCTCCAAGTTCTCTATTTTTAGGTGCTCCGATACTACCCCTCTTTAATAAATTTCATTGTGAACACGAAAAACAAGAATACAAGAACGTGCACGAATAAACTAGACTAGCCCATAAATGAAAAGACACGGATTCCGTTGGAGATTAATCCACATCTCTTCTTCATTTTTCATCGATGTCTTTATACATCACTCCATCTTCTTAGTCTCTCATCTTCTCTCTCAATCTCTATTCTCTCTTTCCGATCAATTTATATTATGAAACTCGAAATATTTCTTTAATTTTTCTCGGTTTATAGAAAAAAGTGGTCTCAGGGTCTAGGTTTCTGAATCCATTTCTCCATCCTTAATTGGTAATTCTCCAGCTAAAATTGATTTCATTTTCTCCTCTAATTCGATTGCGCTTTGCAATGTTCGTAAAAGGATTTTAAATCTACAACTACTATTTTTAATTATAAACAGTAATAACTACCATCAAAAGGCCCATTCTGCATGTATTTTAAATTTTATTTATTTTAGGTCTATTCTAATAGTTACAATTCTTAACATTAAATACTAATTTTATTTCAATGTTTCTATCGACAAATTATCATTTATTCTTTTATCTTTATTTCTTTTAAACTTTATATGTTGTGTATTTTTTATTTTTATTTTTGCTTCCTTTTAACATTCTGTTTTTACTAAAAAATTTCTGCTTTTCATGACAACATTTTATTAACTTTCATGTTTGTCAACGTGATTTAAATACAAAACATTGGCGTTTCTTACATACCAGCTACCCAATGAAAATAGGCAATTAAATCAGCTAAAATCTAAGACATAAATCAAAAACTACCACATACACCCCAACCCTCCCCACACAATAGGTATTCATATCATGTTATATTATATAATAATCTATATATATAATATATAATAATATTTATTTTGCCAAATGACACCAAAGAGAATTTAGAAAAGTTTTTATCTTCCTTTGAAAAGAAATTCAGGTAAAAAAATTTACAATCAAAATGATTATTTATAAATATTGTATAAAAAAATATTTACATTTTCTTTTTTTTCCTCCTGATAATAAGTAATTGAAATGGGTTAATAGTACCGAAATTTAAGTGACTAAATTAGGATTCACCCACCCACCCCACCCTTCCCATCCCACCATGATCTATGGATCTATTGGATCTATTGATCTATTGATTGCTGTCCTGACCATTCGATCTATTGATCTATTGATCTATTGATTCAAGTTAATATTTGTATAAACTTAAAATAAAAGATCTTTTATTTTATGTTTTCTTAAATATTTTTTTTTAAACCATTTTGTTTTTAGCAAAAATTGTATTCTTTCATGATTTATAATTTGAATGCGGTAAATCAAGTAATCAGTAAAAATCAAACCACCCGCAAAAACATCCATGTCCCATTGATCCATTGATTTTTGATCTACTGGATCTAGTTGACCTATTGATGCTATTGATTCAAGTGCACATTTTCGGGTATCCATTTAGGTCAAACATAAAACAAAAATAAGTTCTTTATATACTGACAAACGAATATAGTGCTAACGTAACCACGAATAAAACTGCTAACATTAACAAAGTTCCAATACTTAAACAACAGTAGAGTAACTAAGATAGCATACAAAAACAGTAAATTCTACCTCACACTATTTTCAAGTTCAAGAATATCTCTAACAATATCAATGTTATTTTACCATAACAATAATAATATTTTATCAAAGATTTATCTATCCTGGCCTAACAATTGTACTGACTAAGAATAAAATGCCACACGCAACGCAACACAACACACCGACACTTCCGCCGAACACTTTCAGAAGGTTTACATGAAATATTTTTAGGTTTATATCCCCATTTTAGACTCCGCCCCCTTCCAGAAAATATCAACACGAACATGAAAATTATTTTATGTGCTATTAGGAACATTTGCATAAAGTGATGAAATACCATTCATTTACTGGTATGTATAACTGTTTATAATCCTTATTATATATATTATACAAAATTGGTTAGATTTGGCAACAAGAAAGCAATCAGTACCAGAATCGATTTGGCCAGAATTCTAATAGATTTAAAGGGCTGTGTTGTTATAATAAAATCGACGAGTTTTTATTGTTTACTGCATCATAAATAATATAATGGCTATTCATTCCAGGCTAGGTCTTCGATGATGAATCCCTCTAATAAGAAGAGAAAGACCACTATAAAAGACATAACGCATATCTCTGTAGAGAAAACTTACTTAAAAAGTCGATGGAACGTCATACACAAATTATTAAAGTTATTGTTTGAAAACTTCTTCCGTGGTTCAAGAATCTTGAAGCATGCCGCTCCGTTAATGGTTGTTTTAATGAAGTCGTTGATGCATTGTTAAAAGACCATTAGACCTATGATAGGAGACGTATGACAGGGATGGAATGCAATTTCAACGTTTGGCAATGAATCAGTCACACTGGATCGGAAATACTATGTAAACATCAGTTAATATGTAACTGAATATATTAGACAATACTGCTGTGAAAGAGATGAAATGGAGACGTTTTTTGGGGAAGGGCGATTCCAAGTCCGGCTGACAAAGACAACGCTTAACCTACGCAAATTCAAAAGTAGTAGCTAACAGTGATTCCTGATCAGCGAAATGAAAAGGCTTACTGACTGTAAAAACTGATGCCATTACTACTAAGAACATCTTTATGTTCCCTCTATTCCTGTACAACAAGAAGTTTCATTTGAACAATGAATCCCTAGGTTGTGCTTTCAAAGCTGTCTATTCTTCTGTTTAAGGAACAATAACTCGGTGATTAAGTAGAGTCCAGAGGTATTCATTCGTATACCGTTGAAGAAGACGCAGAGCATTACATACATTAAACTAAAAAATGTGGGTATGGAATATACCAGATTCTTTCTTTAGTCACCGTGACTTGGAAAAAATATGTAATATCGAAATGCCGTATAGTCGTATTACGGTTCCTGAAGGTGATAATGAAGTACAAAAACAAGTTATAATCCGTCTAACGGGAACAGAGATGACCCTTTATACATTATTAGATACATGATGGAGTTAATAATCATTACTATGTTTTTATAACATAAGAATTAAGTTTATAGCTTTGTTTCGAGAAGAACGCAAAAAGAAAACACAGATCAATTAATATCGATGGTATCCTTCTGCCCAGATATTGAAAACAACAGAAAAGGAGCTAAAATGCAACTTCGTAGCCATAAATATCATGTTGGTGACATTATGGATGTACAAAACCCAGTTCCTCGTTTATATAATGTAGATCCTAATTCAATTTCCTTTACCCCTTCTTCTATACGCAAAGATAGTAACATATATCCCTTAGATGTGCTATCAGGTAAAAGAGTATATGATTATAATACAGAATTATCACCACTAGTAATACCAAAGTACAGTGCACAAATAACGCCAAACAACTCTCCGAAAATAATACCTCCTCTAGGTTGACTCCAGAAATAGAAGATAGGAGTTAAACACAACTCCCTGTAGACTATTCAAAAGGTTCTATAGCATAAACACTAACATGGACATGGAAAATGATAATTTTATAACCTTAACATTCATTGAAAGATGTTGGAAATGGAATGATGTTGAAAGCTTCATAGGGGGTTTCTTCGGAGAAGGATATGATGGTGGATATTATATAGGGGTGATTTCCATAGAGGATATAAGACCCAGGAGAAAGTAAGGAATTGGTAGAAAGTTTCACGGTTGAGAGAGGTATTGTTGGTGATTAGTAAGTGTTGCCTGCTGTTTTGAATAAGTTTAAGTAATGAAGTGGTCATATGAATACAGATTTATGGAGGGAGTGTTTTGTCGTTTTTTGACGTTTTCCCAGATGTTGCGTAACTGTCCCTAATAAAGAGTTATCAGTATATTATCTGAGATTGGTCTTTCTAATTGAGGTAAATGTTTTAAATTTTTAAGAGCTCTTGTTGAAGCATCTATTGGAAAGAAAATTGATGAATTTTCGTACTTTGAGATGAAGGGACATGCTTGTTTACGGAATCAAACTTATTAGAGGTTGATGAATTTGGTTTTTTTTACATGAAGAGCTTGTCGTGTATCTTGTAACATATCTATTCTAGTTTTGAGTCTTTTGATAGTATTCCAGGTGGGCTGGTGTCGCAAATTAGGTATTTGGCTAACCTGACACCGCCTATGTCCATCAAGACTTCTATTTATGAATTTTCCTGGGGTGTGCTGAACTGAGTTTTTACATGAAGATGAGAACCCATGGGATCTTTTGAAAAGCTAGAATTTGTCTTTTGACTTTCGTCCCAATAGCCTTGTTATATAGGACCTAGGGATTCTGGGGGAGGTATTATGGTTTCATTCTTGGGTTGAAATATCTACTCTATAGAACGGTTTGCAAATTACAGGAAGTATAAATAGATGTTAGGGGTTGAGGTTATTTTGCTTTACTACCCTTTGTTTTGTTGGTCATATTTCCCTGTGAGCCCTTAAAGTCTGTGTGTATTTCTGATAGGAAGTGATGAATTTGATCTGTCCTACTATTTGTTTTGCTATGAATCCTGGGTGTACTTCATATTTGATTCCTTTTTCCAGAGCAAAGGAAGTTGATAATAATATTTGAAAGCAGAACCAAATGGCATGCTGATTTCCCTCGTGAGAAAATATACTGAAAAAAAAATTTTTTATGTCGTATATTAATTTTCGTTTCAATATTTTTTTTGGTTTAAAAAATATTTTAATTCTGGAGAAATGGGTTTAACTTTTCTGATTTTGATATTTTAAAATGTCCTTATTTTTAAAGTGATTCTATATAGTTTATGGACTTTGTGTAAATGTATTAACATTGGTTCTCCCGTTGGGGGTTGTGAAAAGAAAACTAAGATAAATATAATAATTTCCGTGGAAAACCTCTACCGCGAGGAATAGTTTGTTGTGGTGGTAAATAATATTGCCTGCCTTGTCTGCTGAAATCTATGATTGTTGTTTGGGTTTGTCTGTCCCTTAGAGCGATGGGTTGAGGGATTGTTGTGGTCTCATTGGGAAACTTTTGGCACGAAGTGTGATCTCTAGGAGTCTGGTTATCCGGTGGGAGAGGGGGTGGATAAGTAGTTTTCTGACTGGCGTGATGGGGGGATGTGAATTTGAGTGTCACTTTAGGAAAGGGAGTGGGAATGATGGAGGAGGTTGTAAGGGTTCTTGTGGGAGCCAGAGGAGTGGTGGGTGGTTGTTGTAAACGAAGAGGAGCAGGAAGGATGGGCAGAGGTAGAAGTCGATATTTTGGTGGTAAGAGGAGGGGTGTGTTGGAGGTTGACTTTTGAGAAGTGCCTGAAGGGCTGTAGGGTAGGTGTCTGACAGGTTTGAATGTGAGGTGTTTCGAAGGTTTATGGTGGACGATTCTCAAGAAGATAATCTTAGGGGGTATGTGGAGGGGGACACACTTTTAAAGGACATTCTTCTTGTGGGAGGGGAGGGGGATGAAACAAGAGTGCTGTTTTCGCTTGGCTGTGGTAGGGTGGCGTGGGAGGTAGTTTTGAATGAGATTGAATTGGGGGAGTTGAGTGAGGAGTTGAAGGAAGTGGTAGATGCGAACTAGTAAAGGGGAAGATGGTGAAGGAGGAGGAAAAGGAGATTGAGGTGTGGATGATGAGAAGGTTGAGGTAGGGGAGGTGAATCAGATTGAGGTGGGGAGAGGGTGGTCAGACATGGACGGAGGGGGGGGGAGGTTGGAGAGGCTGTTCTCTGTGGTGATTGCAAGAAGTGGAGAGTTGTCTCTTAAATGAGATGGTAGGTTGGACTTGTGGGGTGGGGGAGGGGTTGAATTTGTTTGAACGATATTAGGGAGGGGGTTTATTGGATTGGGTAACAAGAAGTCACTCTTTGTGTTTGTAGTAGAATTGAGTTAATATTATTACTCTAAGTTTAGTGATTTTTTATGTTGTCCCTATGCAACAATTGAACAGTTTTTGAGAAGTTTTTAAACATTTGCAAAAAGTAACTTATGAAATGGACTACTGTGTTGACTAAAGAACAGGGCACTGTCACGTTCTGTAAAACAATTTGGACCGTTGCTTGGTTCTATTGAGCAGGTTGGTCGAATTAGGAACACATAATCTCCAGACTTAATGCGGCAGTTGAAAGTTGCCTTCTTATGTTGTTTATTATTCATTTGTGTTGTTGTTTCTTGCTTGAAGGATGTTGGCCGGAGCTTTGTCTCGAATCAGATTAGCACCTTTCTGCAAGGTCATTGAATGTCACTGTTTTAGGGGTTTTGGAGACTTCAACTAGATGGGGTTGACAACCCTTTTTATTGTATTGTACAAGTAAGAAATGTGGGGTGCAACCGATAGAAGAGTTAAAAGTGGAATTTATTGCAATTTGAGTGAAAGGAATTAATTTACCAGCCAGTCAGTGTGGCTTCGAGTTCGACATAAGGTGTCTCAAATTGCAGTCTTGCGCAATCTTCAACATTGTCGTCCTCGGAGGATGCCGTTTCTTCTGGTCCTTCGAACGGACGATTGTTCTGCTTTTAGCACCCCATGCTTACAAATCTCTTGAGGAAGTGAGAAGTTAGTTACGGTGGGCATCGCGACACTGGACTAACACTCAGGTTGTACTATGGCAGACATATAAACTCTTTCCAGCAATGCCTGTTCTATATCGTTTAGCTGTGTGCTGAACCAAGAGGCGACGAGTTCACATATTGTGTGAGACTGTCTGTCACTCACACAATATATACTGGAGCTTAGTCTCTCTTGCAGCACGTTCGCGCGGTCGCCCACGCTTCTCGCTGCGCCCTGGACAAAGCCGTTCGGTTGCTTTCGGGTAAGCTTCTTTATTTCTTTCTCTGCCTTTTTGCTTGTTTACCTTAACTCTCTGGCTGAGACCAAGTTTGGTGCAATAGTTCTCTTGCCAAAGTATCGCAATCTTGGAAATATATACTTTTCCCTGATTCTATACACTGTTCTCTCAAAATGCCACAATGTCTAGATGGGAGAGAGTCATGGTTGAACTCAATGATAGAATGGATCATTGAGTCAGGTACTTGGAGTAGGAATGTGCCATCCTGTTTGCATAATGTAAAATGTCGTCAATGAGGACGTGCGCGGAAAAGTGTCAGCCGTAATGTCCTGGTGCTGAAGAGGTTTATTTTGAGAGAGTAGAGGCTTGGCAAAATCATAAAGATCTTCCAATCTATTGCAGGCCTTTTGTCTCTTCACAAAGTTTTCTTTGTGTTAGATGAAATTTTGTTTTTGGTAAAATTGTATTCTGAGCAAGAGTGTGACGTTAAAGGGGGTGGTTTGCGGCTCTAAGTAGCTCCGGAACTAAATTTGAGTTTTTTCCCTGTTTTATAAGTTATTGTAGGATTAAAGATGTGGGAATATATAGATTCCACCGTCGATCTCCCAGAGAGTTGTTGTGCTGAATGAGATTGAATCAACAGGTTGGGTTATCGGTAATGATCAGTCCACGTACCGAACCAAATGGTGTTACGTGAATTTGCGCAGCCTGCAACACAATCGCCAGAGCTTCGCAACTCAGAGTATGATAGATTTGCTTTTCCACGCTTGGTGAGACAGTGATACTGGGAAAGAAAGAGCATGGGTTCTCCTTTATTGTTGTCATTAATTGATAAGTAACATGTGCTCCTAAGCAATTATTTGAAGCGTCAGGTGTTGATAGAGATGCTTGGCTGAAAGGCTGGGTAGACACAAACTGTGGTTAGTTAATGAGTAACTTGTTTTTTAAGTATTTCAAAAGCTTTCCTTAGATCCGGGACCCCAAATGAAAGTCACATAATTTCGTATGAGTTGTCCCATCCTCGTCCGCGGTCCCCAGAACATGCGTGTAATTTAAGAAAAATAATTTTAGAAATCCAACAAGAGACCGCGTTTCTGACTGAGACGTCAGTGGGTGGCTTAAAAGCTGTAAGCAGTTTTTGTTCTATGGATCTGGGCGTTATACCAATCTTTGGGAATTGTTTGAAACGAGAAAAGGAAGAAGTCTTAAGAAGATTTACACATGTCGAAAGCTTCATTTTAACCTGTTTTTCCCGAATGCATCGAGACATTTCTTTTGTTTTCCAGTGGTTTTGTCCAGACGAAGTTGCCATGATGGAGACGGTCGTCGAGGTGAAAATACTCTGCAACGTCGCTAGAAGTAGATGATGTAAACATAACTCCATTAATTTGCAAAACAGGAGGCGCGTTGGCTAAACGCCGAAGTATCAAACACGGGGTTTGGGCAGAATGCTGTCCTCTAGGTAGTTCGAACATGCAGACGGGAAGCGGTTGCGTTTCCCTCTTCAATTTTCCAATCGTGGTGTAACCAATCCTTGTAATCTAATGAAGGTGTAATAGGCAACTGGTTACTGTTAGCAGAACTAAAATAGTCCGCGTGATGCCAAGGCCAAGGAACACCTCGTGAGAATAGTGATGTTGAATTAATGATGCTATAGTCACACCAACTACACACGTGGATCACGCGGCTGCTTTTGTTGTGAATGTATCAGCAGGGTGTGGCCGAGTGTTCGCCTTGTGAAATGGGTTTGGTATGTACGCCATCTGTGAAGGGAAGTCGTACCACCGGCAGATTGTTGCAGAGTGTGTCTTTGAAAGTACCCTAGATTTGCTTGGAGGGTCGGGTTATTGGCTGGCGGTACAATACCTGTTGGGTTCATCGTGCTTCCTGACGTGTTGGCACTTTAGAATTTCTTCGCATTAGCGACGATTGCGTACTCGTCATAGCATGGTCTCTAAAGCGATGAATATCTTTGTACTTGACCAAAAGCGGATCAATGATTTTCGCAGGTGTGCTTGTGGGATCTGTAAGTGTTTGGCATCACTCGTCTATCTTCATTTTAAAAGGACACTTGAACGGCGGATGTTCCTGAATAAGTTTTTGCCGCTGCAGTTTCGCCTGCAGAAAGCCTTTAGGAGGTGGCTATAGATTGTACATGTGAAAGTGTTCCAAGGGGTATCTAAGGGTAAAAAGAAGATTTTGCTGTTGTCAAACAAGGGAGTTGTTTGCAAAGTGTGATGTGCGGACGGAATATTTATAATTCCAAAAGAGCCTGGCCCTGTGTACACAGAGCTCAATGTAAACTGACCGGTGATAAATATACAACTCATGGAGGAATGACTTTTCAGAAGCCATAGGATGAGGGTGGCTCAGGAGGCGGGGGTGAAGCTTAGAAGAACAGAGCAGTTTTACAGACAGTGGGTGGTCTTGAAAAAGGACAAGGAAGTGACATTGTGCAATTGATATGGTTAAAGGTAATTTGAGTATTTATATATGGCTCTCATCTATACGAATCCACTCTCATCTCTCGCACAAAGGTTGTTATCATGTTAGGGAGTAGAAGGGCGAGTGTGAACTGAGTCAAGGAAGACTGTTCTGATTCCACCTTGAGGTTTAGGAATGGTTTTGACGTTGTTGGGTATATTAGGTAATTAGGGTGGCACTAGTGAAATGTAAGCTGTCATCAGACATACAGAGATAGTGTTTCTGTGAGCTTAACCTAACTTGTGGGCTGAGTTAAAGAAGAGTTAGCTTCCTAAAAGTAAATGGTTTAAAACTTTCCTGCAGAAATAGTGAGTCGATGCGTCTAGTGGAGCGAAGTAATATTTACAGGAAGACCGAACTATGTGTTTGAATTATGAATGCAGTGCAGGAATGTTCGTACTTTTTTGATTAAGATACAATCGCCGGTAATTGACTTCGACAAAGATCATGCGGAGTGTTTTTAGGTTAGGGGGAGGAGTGTGTGTGAGTGAGATAATTGTGGGTATTCTTAATTCCGTTATCAGAGAATTATGTTAGATAAAGAGATTGAGATTTAACTCCTGTAATGTGAGAGAAGAGGCGTTTATTGTGTTTATTATAGTATTAAGTAGATGTTAAAAGGTATTGATCAAGGCAATCGAGAAAGTAAAGCTGGTCTCCAAATGAGGGTGATCTATGTACTGTTGCTTTTCATCTTGAGATTGTGTTGTATTGTTGTTTGCCAATGATGAGAGACAAAGTGTAAGAACTCGCGGTGCATAATGGGTGGGCGTTTGAAGAACGTACGTGTGTTTTAGTGTTGAATGTTGAAACAAGAGTGATGTTAGGGGTTTGAAGGATAGAGTGATATATAGAGGTCTATAATAGGTGGTGATATTGAGTAGGTGAAGATAACTTGGAAAAAAATGCAGGTGTTTGAGAAAGAAGTATTGTTGATGAGATTTGAAAATTTTTGTTCTGTGGGGTGTTGTGGATCGATTCTTTTCTCTCGTAAATTAGAAATTTATAATGTTGTGGGTTGTGAAGTTTGAAAATGGACTGCGGTCATTGTAGTGAATAAGAGGAGGACAAATACGAGTGTTCTACGTTGAAGGAGGAGAGAGAGAATTGGTAATATCAGAGCCGGAAGGATTTGAAGTAGAGAATTTCAACTTGAGAGGAGCTAAATGGAGGGTGAGGCTGTAAATATTTATCAAATGATGATTCTGAGGATAAGCTATCTTGCACAGAAACATGAGTGTGAGTATCTAATAAAAAGTCTGAAAACATAGTGAGTCTAAAGTTAGTAAGAGAGTGTGTGAGTGTTGAGTCGAGACAGATGGTTAGGTGGGGGTGGAAGGTTCTGACTGAGAGAGATTCGCTTTTGTAATAGTTTGAGCGCGTTTAGAAGGAGAAGAGAAATCTATATTAGACATTAATGAGCGGGATAGAGATAATATTTTTTAATTAAATCTCTAGAAAGAATGTGAGGAATCTGTGAAATGGAATGGTAACATATAATCAGATCACAAGAAGGAGAAGGTTTTAAAACCACGCTGTTAGTTGGTTCAAAAGTGTGAGGTCAAATTTGGATTCTTACGGATTTAAAATAAATCCTATCTAAAATCAAATTGGAAGTAATATATTATCTATTCTAGGTTGGTGCTATTGCTAGATATCATTGTACTTTCTTGTCATGTGCGCGATCATCTAATATTCTTTTCTTGTCGTGATAGTGGTTGCAAAGTCGCGCTTTCTTAACCCTTGTTTTCACTATCGCAAACTGTTTATTGATGTCCTCATAGCTAATATCATAGCTTAAGAGTGCTATGTGAGATCATACTGCCATCGCTGTTCGCTCAACTTTCGCATCCGCCTCTTGCGATATTGTGTCACTTTCTCCATCTCTCTATTTCCTTTCCAATGCTCCATATGCGTTTGAAGCAAAATCAATATCAATGCATACACTTTCAAACTACGCTCATTTTTTTCCACTATAGTGCGCGATTGTTGTGCTACGACTGGAAATCTATCTCAGGAGAGGTGGATCAATATATATACTATCTCACTGTCCCGAAAGTTGGCGGTTGTAGCTGAGAAGGGTTCCTACGGCCTACAATCCGCTAGGATACTAAATGGGGCACTAGGGTTACGCCTCTGTGAGGTGTGAGAGCTCTGAGGTGGATTTCCGTTAACTGAAGGTTAACTGAACTGTTTCAGATTTCCCATAGGTATTACTACCACGTTTAAAAATTAATCATTTAATATAAAAATATCGTTAAATAAACATGATTCAATCAGATAATTCATAACATACTTTTCATATTTAGCTGCAATGGGGCCAGTGAAGTAGTTCTCGGTTACAACCTGATCCTCGTGTTAGTTATTTTGATGAGATGTTTGGGAGGCTATCGAGAACCTCGTGGCGAAAGATGCATTTGATTAAATGACAATGTATTGTTTATAAAACTAGCGATCCTTTCGACATCTCTGAAAAGACATTTGGTATCTCCACAGGACATTCTTGGAGTTACCGCTATTCGGCTCTTCTACATGCGTCTCTGAACTGAAAATTATAGAAGAAGAAAAGACGATTATGGCGACCTGTCTAGTTTACTGGTGTGGATTGAGACATAAGCAGAGCCAAGCCCATTGGCGGTTCGTTTTTCCAGGCACGACTCACTATTGTCAGTAAGCATTTAACATTTTTTTGAGCATGTGTTAGGCTTAGGATCTCTAGTTCAACCAGGAGGGGAGGTTCTCAACTTGCCTACCTCCTTATTGGAAAGAAATTGTTGCCCATGCCTGGCAAGGTCACTCTCCCAAGTTTTATCTTCTGGATAAGTGGTTAATGATGGCCTTGGGGTTAACTGCGCAGAACAGAAACAAGCGTTTTCCAATAAGAAAATGTTTATTTTAATTCTAATCCGATTGCCAGCTGAAGAAATTTATTTCAACAATTAAGGAGCTCGAATATGCACATGCTATATCGGACTTCACGAATCAGAAGTAATCAATCCCTGGCGAGGCATAATAGTCTGGCTGGTGGAGCATGAAAGGGGGTGGGGGGGGAAAGAGATGATACTCCCTTAAGGTGATGCTAAAGCCTTACGTGCGGGAAATGATTTTAAATCTCCGCTGTGCACTGAATTTCAAGAATATTCAATTTGGAGAAAATTTTTAATTATAAGGAATATGTATTAATTAGAATTCGTGCAAAATTAGAGGATCGATGAACAACAACAGAAGAAGAAGCATACGGATAAAAAATATATTGGGGCGAATGGAAAGCGCTGGAAGTGTTATCAGAAGAGGAAAGCAAATAGGGAGGGTGGAGTTTGGAAAGCTCGTACGATCCGCGGTTCCGACCAAGTATGAAAGATTGTACAAATATGTCGGGATGGGGGGGGGGGGATAGAAGACTACAATTGTTATAGATTTTTTTTTGACGGTCGGAAAGAAATTATAAATGAGGGCTAAGGATAGAAAAATAGATCTTTATTCGCTGATTTTTTTCGTTGGTTCGAATTAAGAATAGATTCGTCGCAAATATATATATTATTATAGATATATATGCTAGGTGTAGAAAATTAATATGTATCATATATCATACTTATATATACTAATATATATAGTTATAAATATATATATATTATATTATATATATATAGTAAGTATAGTAATACTATAATAATAATTAGCTTATTATATGTTGTATATAGTTATATATAGTTATATTATATATTAAAGGGGGACTGAATATTCAGCATTGTGAGAATATTCGCATATGTTTTAGTACTCAAGAAATTTTTCCCTATATAAATATATGTTTATATTATCGCAAAAATCATTTGCCACACGTTAATTAGATGCCACCTTCCTTATCGTCAGGTTAAACCTTGTTTAAGACTCAGTTGTTTATATTATAGGCTTAGGGTAGTTGAAGGTTATCATGGAAAGTTCTTATTGTGCACATACTCAAACTATAATAATTATTAATAACTGGCAAATCCAGTCTAGTGGTTCTGGGATTATTTCGATATCATATCCGATGAAAAAAGGATAAGTTGCAAACTTTGTAGGCATGAAGCTATCTGATATAAATTAAACATATTGACAGAGTTCATAACGAGTGTTTGCAGTAAAGGAAGAAATCGAAGCGAAGAAGTATCGACCAACGCCTTTGTAAAACGCAAAGCAAGCAACTCGCTGAAATGTTCTTTTCGGAGAAAATCAATATGGAATGCAACAAATGTAAAAAATATGAAGAGTAGATACAAATAGCCCGACGATGATTGGTTTAGGCGCCCTTCTTATTTCACACACGTATAGAAGATATTGGGTGCAATATGGAGAGGTTAAAGTTATATAATTGAAGAGGATGAGTCTGATTATTTTAATATTGTAAGAGTGATGAAATAGGAGAGTGAAATGGTGTTGATATAAAATAGAGATCGATAGATAGTGATTTTCGTTGAATATGGAAAAAAAAATATCATTCGTGAGTTGTACTCATAAATTATACTAGAAACTTCATATTCGTTTCCACCCTAATATATTATATACTATATACATATATAATATATATATATTATAATATATATATATATATGGTATATTATATTACTATATTATATTTCAATAGTTATATATTATATATGTATATAACGTATAAATTATATATTAAGCGTAATATAAAATATATATAAACTAGTATATATATATGATGTATATATAATGTACCTCAATCATTAATCCACCTTCTCTCCAAAAGACTAGGGGTAAGGTGCATACGCATTGCACCAGAAACAGAAAAGTGAGTATCAAGAATATGACGGCAGTCTTGTAGCATGAGCATGACCGTTATGCTTTCCAGATGTTATTGATCCAGCTCAATCGCAGTCAGAAACTCCACCCTAGAGTTTCACGGGACCGCGATGGACCTCACTATGGCAGTCCTCGTTAATATGGAGTTCATCCCTTGAACCCAGGTGGGCCACTAACCAAAACCTGTCACAAAACCCCGCCATTATCTCCTATTATGCACCTTGTCTCTCTCCGTGCAGACATTCTTTACTTACTCATCACTTTTTTCTTCGTCCTCCCCAGCCGATCGATTCCACCACACTCATCCACTATGCATCCGCTTAACCAACTGACTATCACATCCATCCTTTTTCCACATGACCAAACCATCTCGAACATACTTTCTTTTTATCTCTCATTTACCCTTCTTCACCACACAACTCTGCTAATAACGTTCATGTCCTCATTTTATAATTCTTCTCCGCCAAACATGCCCCTAAGATTGTCCATGGGCATGAATCATATTTGAACTTTAGATCTATACCTCTTATTCTCAGACCATAGTCTCACTACAAACATCTAACACAGGTAAAACATACTCGCTCATGTAGAGACGCCTAGCAAAACACTAAGACTTGGTCCTTTTAGCATCCACTAACGATTTAATTGCACCAGCCAATCTTTACCTGTCATTCACAACTTTTCCTACTACACTCTGCATCATCCATTTCCTTTTCATCCAACGCATATATCCCTAAATATTTAAACTCGACACGTGTTCAGCTGCTCACCATCTAACATAATTTCACTACCTGAGGAAACTTGTCTCACTCACACCATCAACCTTACTCTATCTGCGATTAACTTTGCAACTCCTCCTTAACAAAAAACACCTTCAGCCAATCAGCTCTAACCAATGCTCTTCAAACTCTCTTAAAGATTCGCGGCAATTAAACAAATCATCTGGCATATAGAAATAGGACACCCTCCACTGCATCTTCCATCTCCATCATTCTACACACCATCCCCTGTCATCCATTTAGAAAATTGAAAAACTCATAGCACATAACACATCCCTGCCTCACTTCGCTTTTTATATATAATATATACTATATCTTAATATATTATTAATGTATATAATAATATATGATATATATATATATATATATATATTATATTATATATATTAATATTATATAATATATATTATATTATATAGTATATGTATATATATTACCGTTGTATGCTTATAAATTGGAATGCGAGTTTGGGAGTGGCGAGAAGAAAGGTGCCTAATGATAGAAGAGAATAGCGGGGTGTTGTAAGGGGGTGATGCTGTTGTGGCGGCCGCACCTTGGGCCAGGGGAGTAAACTCTACACTTGAGATTTACCCTCTACGTAACGGATCCCCGCTCCGCCGGTCCGTTGAAGCTCTGGGGTGGATTTTCTGCAACCTGCGGAGCGTAGTTCTTACTAATTAATGGTACCGAGGGGGTGGTAAGGCTGGGGTTTCTTTTCCGACTTATGTCATGTTCTCTACTGCTTTTCTTTTGTCCGATGCTTGTCACGCACCTTACTCCTAGTCTTGGGAAAAAAAAAAGGAAGATAAGAAAGAAAGAAATGAAGAATATATATATAATATAATATATACTATAGTATAGTATTATATAATATTATGTATATATATATATAGTTATATAATATTAGTTAGTAGATTAGATATCATATCTATATATATATATATATTATAATCACTATATATTAATCTTCTTCAAATTCGCACACTACTTTCTCCTTAGCAGCAACATAAGAAATCTCTCTTCCTAAAAAATTCTTTCGGGATTGAATCTGATATGTTAGCCACTTTAATTATGCATTTTTTAGAGTCCGTGTCAATAATTATGTATTTTTTAGGGTCCTATTTAAAAAAAATAAATAAATGACGTCATTACATTATTAATTTAATATTCTAGTTACAAATAAAAACAATACAAAGATAAATACTTACTCTTAAGTTATCTTCAGTAGTTTGTCCAGCGAATAACAACTGATCTTATAAAATAAATGAAACAATTGAAATAATAGCAACATTAACAGAAGCATACTTATTAATATCAGTGATGATCATCATCATTATTACAATATTAGAAATATTTTAAGCAACGAAATGATATTCCAAAGTTAAAGTAAATTAAATAAAACACAAAAATAAAATAAAATACATAACTGCAACCAAAAAATCAATTGTTCAGTTTATTTAAACAATAATATGAGAGTATATATATATATATATAGTATATAAGGTATTTTTCTATATCTATATAGTATATACTATATATAGTATATATAGTACTACTATAGTGTTTAATGAGGTTCTATATATATACATTATAGAAAGAGTACGTTTTTGACAGAAGCCTTAACCCAAAAAGCGAAAGCTGCAATGGAGCTTTATGTATAATAAACAATCTGTTCTTTTTATATCTTGGGCATTTCTACGCAACGTACATGTGCACGCATTTGCCCGCTCAACACTTTTTTTAAGAAGCGCAGAATTTGCCGCTCTGATCTAAATTAAGTTTGAGCTTGATATAGATATAGTAGACGTATATATATGATATGTTACTATTAATAATAAATAGTACTTATGTAGTAGGAGGGTATTTATTGAATATATAAGTATTACTATAGTATAGTAGTATATATACGTATAAGTACTTTTAATATATTTATATATTATTATATATATTATAGGTTATATATATTTATATATATATATATAGTGATAGGTAGTAATTATATACTATCAGTGGTTCACACTGAAATTTGAGTGAGATTCCTGACTTTCCTGACCAGAAATCCGAAAATTTTCCCTGACCAGCGTGGTAATGTTTATTTTTGGCCGTAAAAAATGAATAGTTTATTGAATCATTATTGCGAGGAGGCCTGATTTTACGTCATAGTTCATACATTAGTTATTGAAAGGAGGGTGGAGCGGGTGTTAGAAACTGTTCATCATCATGGCATGAATTAAGAAAAAAATTTCTTGTTTTTTTTTTAGCAATCAGCCTATACCTTCCCCATAGCCGTCCAATCCATCTCTTTTTTAATTTTTCCAAAAGTAACAGTTTTATTTGCATATAAAACGAAAATAAATTAAAAGCTTACATTAATAGCCCTAGGTGATAATGGTCCAGATGTGATCCAAAAGTTCTAATGGAGAGATCTTAGGTTAAGCGTTTTTCTTCTCAAGCATCTGAATTTTTGGATTTTATAGCGCCTTCTTCTGTCACAGCTTTCAGTTTTAACATCTTTCTCTGCTCTGCAAGTTTATAGATTTTGTGGATATCTTTCTTTTTTTCAAACCTTTTTATTCTCTTTCTTTTTGGTTCTGTTTTAGCTCTGTTGAGATTGTTCTTTTTATGATCTCCTATTGGGCAGCGTCTTACATTTTCAACATTATTTTGAGGTGATAGAACCTTTATGAAATACTTCATGGAGATCTTATAGCATTTTGCACTGTTCTTCTCGTAGAGAAATCAGAGAACTATTCTTTCCGATTCTCCACTAAATTGGCTTAATTTATAGAAAACTCCTTCCATGCGCATTGTTCATGCAAAAGATAGTCGTTCTTAATCTAATACGTTGCCACAATTCCACATACATTGATTCCCAGGTACTATTGAAGAAAAAAACTAATCAAGTCTCTTAGAAGACAATCACCGATCCAAAAATATTTTGAATTTTAATTCAAGGTAGAATGAGCTTCACTGCAGCAAAGTAAGTGTATTGTGCTTTTGCTTTCTAGAAAAAATAGGGAGCAAGTCCCATGGTTAATCACATATTTACATTTCAACAGCACCATTTTAAATTGAAGCTACCGCACTATCTGGAACATTAATTTAAATGTTTCCCCCTATTCTGCCAACTGAGTTTAAAAGACTATTTTAATCATCTCACGCACGCTTTAAGTACCACATAGTATGTTCAGATGCTCTTGTAACATCATGTTTGAATGCAGAAATTGAGATTGAAACTGATTGATAAACTGGTTTTTTGGTTGTTATTAATAGAACACACTCAGGCGTCATTTTACAATCGGTTGAAGGTATGATTGAAGTTGAATCTGGAATGGCAAATTTCAGTGCACACACTTGTGAATATGTTGTATTAATTCAGAACACCATAACGAGAAAGGTTTGTCAATTGATGGTTGATCCTGCTCGAGCTTTTAGATAAATTCAAATGATGAGAGTGTGTCAAGATCACATGATTGATGGTTTAGATAGATCAAAGTTTCTTTTTACATACTTTTACAGTATGCCTTGGAAACTATCAGGTCTTTACCCAACCACCTGATTAACTGTGGGTTCAGTTTGACATCCAACCAATGGTCGTTAAAGTTTAGTGTGTTTTGTTTGAAGGCATTTTATAAATAAATATAAATACTTAACTGCACAATAATCCAAAATCACTTCGTTCAAACTCAAAAAAAAACAACCCTCAAAAAAAATAAAATCCCTAAAAAGAAGAAAGATATAAACAGATTAAGTCATAACGAGTCATACAGGTCTAAACACATCCAGTATAACCACTCACCTTCAACTCGAAAGGATGGAATCTTGGAGAGAACCACTCGTAAGGAACAGAGATAGGTGTTAGTGAAGAATGGATATGATATGGGGTGATATGGTATATGGCGATGACGACTAGACGATGCGGACATGGCATAAAAATAGAAAGAAAGCAGGGATAGAAGTAGTATTATGGAATGTCATATCCTCGCCCATCCTTTTCATTCACGTATCAAATACATCTCTTATAATCCCTTAAAAGTAAGGGAAAAAAGAAATAATATCAAAAAATATGGCAACTTCGTTATATATTATTAGATATGTTTTTGAAATTTTTAACGTTCGTCCCTGACTTTTTTTTGAATTTCCGTCGTCTTGACTGTGTTCACAGAAGATAGATATGTCGAAAACGTTTCGTTGACTTTCCTTACCAGAAGTGATTTTGCCCTCTGCCTGGACGTATCTGGCATGTTACCGTTGCAGAAGTGTCGAATCCCCAGAGCCCTCTTACCACTACAAACTAGGCAAATGCCTAGGGCCGGCAGAATATGAGGGCGGCCACGAGGGGGCTAAGAAGCGCGGCAGACAACGAGCGCAGCAAAAAAGAGCAAGACTATAGATATAAGTATATTAAGTGTTTATA
Organism: Trachelipus rathkii; assembly: GCA_015478945.1. NCBI lineage: Eukaryota > Metazoa > Arthropoda > Malacostraca > Isopoda > Trachelipodidae > Trachelipus > Trachelipus rathkii. Next base: position 21,788 of record JABUQX010000783.1, read on the forward strand.
TATATAGAGGTGGTAGTAAGTTTGAAGGGGTATGACTGTATATTGAGTAAGTGTGGAGTCGAATTACTTAATGGGTGGAGTCTTAGCGCTGAAGAACGGGAATATATTTATTATATACGAGTATAGAGTGTAAAGGATAGGTATAGCGCCGTATTAGTTCGAGTACGTGGTGAGTAGCTAGATGAGGGTCGATGAGTGAGTATATTTTAAGGTGGTTGTCATATAGGTACAGTGACGTGACGTTAGTGAGTTTGTCTGTGTAGAAGTTAAGGTAAAGCGGTGGCAGTGTGAGATACGGTTGTATGGTACAGTAGATTACTGTGAGGTTAATGCGGAATCTCGGGTGTGGTGTCTCAGGATCACTGCTCGGTTGTTGGTGTATACGTCATGTTAGGGAGCAGGGTAGTTGGTGTGTGACACGTATACTGTCACAATATCATCGAGCGCGTTAAGTGGAGATGCAGGGACAGCCTACTCTCACGTGGATGTGTCTCTATATCCTGGTCTGATATAGGTGAGAAAGACGAGATGATCAGTGAGGTCGACGAAGATGATGTCGTTCATGACTTGCGGTCGTACAGAGAGTCTGCACTGGCACGGGGATGAGGTATAGGTGATATGCTTGGGATGATTTATGTCAGGGAGACGATGCGTCGCGGATGATAGTATGACGTATTGACTACGTGAAACAGGGAGACGTAGCAGGAAAGGTCTTGGGTGAAGGTGGAGAGGGGGAGTAGAATTCGCAGGGCTGGATAAGACACGAAGTGGAAGAGAAGTGTCCACAGAAGCCGAGGGTTTTGGGAGAGAGAATAGTAGAAGGGAGGGAAGCATTCCGGAGCAGCGGAACAGGCTCAGAGTTTGATCTGAGTGGGACATTGAGAAGTGTCTTAGAAGTAGTACTCGATCACTGAAGTCCGGGTACGAATATGAGTATGACGATGCTACAGGGAACGAGCGACCCTCTGTACGTTGTACGTGACCTAGCATGGAACGACGGCATGTGCGTGATAGTTAGGGTAGGTCGTTGTTGAGAAGATACAACTGCTGAGCTCTTTGACAGTTCCCTCGGCCCCTGGCCGCTGCTGCACCTGGAGAAAGAGATAAATGCCAACATCGCGTCGCGCGGCAGGAAGATTTGAGTGGTGTGGTCGAAGGAGGTCAAGGTGGAGATGATGGTCAGCCAGGGCATACACGATGTTTATTATAGGAAGGGGATCTTTTGCTTTGTTGGACTCGACGCAGGGGCTGTCGCACAGGTATATAGGCCCGGTGAGTAACGCAGAGCCCCCCTACAGATAATGGAAAGAGATAATAACGTCCATAGGGGGTGCAGTGGTATGGAGGTGTGGATGGCCCTTGTAAAGCTGGAGGTATGAGGACTGAGAAGTGGAAAAGAAAGTCTCGGGCAAGTCGCTGATAAACATAATACCGTTTCCTTTGAGGCAGCCCTAGCTAGCAACGTTGTGATGTGGGTTTCCAAGACATTTTTTGTGTATGTTAAGGCCGAGGGATGTTTTATTGTCAACAGGAGAGGACGAAAGAACCGTCGAAATGAGACTTAAGGAAAGTTTCAAAGATTTTAGAGAGGGAGAATTTGTAAAGTTGAGTTTTAAAGAATTAAATTTCACAACGTTGAAGGCGACCCCACCGGAAATCCTATCCAGATCAGCGAGAATAGACTCGGAAGATTAAGACGAGAGCAAATTCTAGAAGTAAAAGAGGAGCAGAATTGAAATGAGTTGGAAAAGGAATGTGTTGGACGTGTGGCTCCCTTCAACTGGAGGGAAAGTGTTAGGCTTTGAGCATGAGAATATAGTTGAGAACGTAGGGTGGTGTCAGCTATGGTTGACATTCCCTCAAAATTCGCGGAGGAACGCCATCCGGTCCAGCCACCTTCCTAACGTTCATATGTTTCAGGAGCCCATGCACCCGAATCAAATTTATCTACAGGCAAGGCATAGGAAAACCTGAGAGGAGAAGGAGGAGGAGGAGGAGGACAGTAACAATGACCAGGTTTAGTTTAGGAGGAAAATAGGAGACCAAAGAG
>JABUQX010000784.1:5000-15000 GCA_015478945.1 Trachelipus rathkii
GCTTACAGAATACCAATATTCAATGGTCATATGAAAAGTAAGATGTCTAATAAAGTACGTATCTGTAGTTTATGAATAATAGTAGTATATTCACCTTATATACTAATCAAGCTCAACAATAATATCTAGTAACTAACATCATATTGATTATTACCCTAACGTTTTATGATACTATATCCTATTATATAGTAATAGTCCTTTTACCATATTAGATATATCATTTTATAGATTTTGTATTAATATATTGTGAATAGCTATGAGTATTTTCTCACCTACATGCTCTATATCTCTCAGTATATAATCGTATATATGAATTATTTGCACCATATATCATTTAGCATAAACCTTAGAGTAGTTATTACTCCTAGGATAGTAAATATATTATTTCTTAGGTGAAATGTATAATATATAGTATTATAGTATATATATGCATATAACCTATCTTATATTAACATATCCTTTCTACATATACCATAAGTAAGTAAAATTGATATAAATCGTCATAAATTCTCAAATTTAGGTTAAGAAATTGGTGATATATATTATAGGCTATCAAAATATAGTGAGGAGAGAGATAGAGAGATCTGTCGGAGCTTTCCTTGCATTTCCCCGACGAGGAAAAATAGTCGGAGAGAGAGAGATAGAGAGATAAATACTCCTTGAGTGATTCTTCACTTACCGAATCACGCAAGGAGTTATTTTATCATACAAATGAACTGCGTTTAATTGCTAGGTATTTACTATATATATATATATATATATATTATATATTATATATATATATATATATATTATATAAATATATATATATATATATAATATATGTATACATATATATATATATATATATATATATATTTATGTTAGTATATGTAATCATATTATACATTCTGATATAAGAGCATTCCACGCTTTGCCTCAAATCAACAGTCATATTAGTTTGATAACAAAGTATAGTGCATCTAACGGATGGATGAGTGTTTACTAGTATTATATTTTATTGTATTTAGTAACCTATTCAATAATATATATATATATTATACCACATCTTTTTATTATATATATTACGTTCATATATATCTGTATGAGTAATACACCAGGATATAATCAGTTATGATATAGTACATATATTTAATTTTTGCATATGTACAGTATTTTATGATAACCTGCCTTTCTTCATACTATAATATATTTCATTCTTGCCTATCAAGTTACACATGTTTTATTTAGATATATATATATATAAGAGATTATGATATTTATTCTCTTATATATATGTACATAAGTTAGGTATACTCACTATCAGTACGATGTTCCTATGTCACCTAGGTCGTTCAAATAGGTATTCCTCGTATAGTAACCATTTCTTTTTATATGCCTATTAAGTTAGATCTCCAGTTTTGCCGCCCGGCTTATTATATGTCCCTAAATCACCACAGGAAGGCAAGAAGGATATTTGTTTAAACTATATATTGCTTCTTGTTGAGACAGTGTATGTTACCTACGAACTGAGCGCGCAAGCATTCAGAGGAGACTTCGGTTTTTGGAAACACAATATTATGAGTGAAAAAGTGCTGACGCAAAATTGTGATTTACAGTCATCTCTAATGTTATCGTTCTAGTATGTGGATCCAGAGCCTCTCCAGTAGCGGATCGATCTTCATTTGTCTGATAATGCTTATTGCGCATCTCCGCCCGTTACCGAGAGGCCTAATTGTCGACGTTAGATACTTGTGTTGGATATTCACGAAAAACTAATATTGAAACACAGTTCAGCAAGTTGGCACTTGAATGATGCGTACAATCAACACACACTTTTAAACTGCTCTTTGATAGAAAATTTTTTTTTTTTCACGAGGTTTTCAATTCTTTTTCGAGCTCTATTAATTTCAGTCGTATCTCATCTTATCTATATTGCCAGTCGTTTGAGTTATTCTTATGAGGGTGTTTAGTTTAACTCCCAATAGTCATTAGTCTACAAATATAGTCTTAGTATAGAGTCTCTCTGATAAGAATACTATTCGCCAGAACGAGCGACAATTTTAAATAATGTAACCACCTTGATGCAATATTAAAAGTAGCGACTCCTACGAGCTCAGATCTGCAAGGTTAATCTCAGTCAAAAACGTCATGAAGATGTGTACTTCATTAAGAGAAATCTATAGACTCCATAAACGATGGTTAAGATTTCTTCAATAGTAACGTCCATTACACGTTACCATATCACTCGGAGTAACAAATCTGATTCTCCTTTACTCGTAATTACAGACATGCTCAAAACTCATTGAAACCCCTCAGTGTAATCAATCATCTTTAAAGAGTTCTAAAATAAACAAACAATAGTAGTAAATTCTTAATACAATTTGAAACAATCAAATTACATATGATTCTGTGAGTTCTCTGGTATACTATACCCATTTTGTCCTTCGCTTTATTCAAACCTTCCTAGAAATATATATTGAAACATTGTGCGAGGTTGGCCTGTTCGTAGTCCAAGAATTATAACAAATGTGGATATTTATTATCAAATAAGGAAATAACCAATACACAACGGTATGCTCGGACATTCTCGCATCCATACATAACATTAAGATTCTCGTTACTCTGAGAGAGTTTATACATATGCTCTACTCCCAAGAATAGTATATTCTAACTAATATCGTAGAATTGTAACTGCTGTAACTCAGACGAGCTATATGGGTAGGTAAATAGTACGTCTATTACAGCTACTTTATCACTGATTATATATATATATAGTTTGTCAGGGCTACATGATTAAATTATTTGTATATATACTATATACCTATGGGGATATTTAAGCATATAATAAATATAGGATCCATTGGATTTTGGCAATACGAAAACGTAATATATTATACAGCTAATAATATTATCTATAGACATAGTAATATATTAATAATTGAGGAATTATATACAGTATATGATTTTGTGTTAAATAAGTTTAACTATATAATAATGCTCTTTCTCCGACTATAGCTCAAAACTCTCTATACCCACAGATGCAGAAAGCCGATGTTATCTTCGTTAAAATACGTGTAATATTCTATAGTGTATTTTTATTTTTTGCAGGCTCGCGTATGTCAAAAGAATTTCTATTGTGTCAGGTTGTGAATATTATTTGCATACCCTTAAAAGTAATACGTCCTATGTATCAATTCTTCTTCCATAGCAATGATATCGAACCGAATTTAGTATTTGCTTCAATCTATGAGCTTTCATTCGGGCGGAACATATTGCACAGCACGACTGTTTATGATACGCCGAATATTCCGCGTGATTAATAAGTCCGTTACTTCATCAAGTAACCTCCATTCGTGTTTGCCCCTTCCCTTATTTTCTGTCACTTCAGACATAAAACCCTCCTTAGCCACTCTTTCATCATTCTTCAAAGCACGTGACCATTCTATCTCTGTACCAGATACCTCTTCTAAAAGCACATAATTATCTTCTTAATAATTCATAGTATATATATTTAATTCCTTTTCTCTTCTCTTGTATACTAAATCACAAAAATATCTCGAAAGTATACTTTCATTTCCAATTACTTCAATCTCTCTCTTTTTTTTATATCAGGATTTAATATGTTACTAACATCATGTCCATACAGAGGAGTTATAACATACATACAATGAAAATGTTTCATTTTTGCCTTTCTAGATAAAATTTCCTTTTTTCATATTTTTTAAAAACTATTTAATAATTTTTCACTCTCCATAACATTATGATCATTCTCTCTCTTAATGCACACATAATTTTCCTTCCTATTAAAAGATTCTCATGCATCATAAGACACTATCCAATTAGTCATGATATAATCTCCATTCTTGATCATTTCACCAGTTCTATCCATACCTGCCTAGATAAATCTTGGCAAGTGTATGGAGTATCTCTTAATAGAATTATAAAAACTTTACTTTTAGGCCAAATATAAAATTGAAGATTTGTGTGTTCCTTTGTCCTTAAAGGTACATCTCATGTTCAACGTCACCCACAAACTCCACACGCCGGTATTAACTTTTCAGTCAGCTCATAGTATAGCAGCTCAACGTCGTTATCGTAAATAAATATAAAGAGAACACCACTGATTTCCTAGTAATAAAACTCGTATGTGTAACAATCAATCTTCAATGCAATCATATGATCGCCAAGTCATTCACTCCCAATCCAAGTGACTTTAATCATTTCTTCAAAGATATTACATAACCATAGAGACATAATCCAACCCTGCCTAAGACCTATTCCCACTTTAAACAACTTCCATTGCGTCATTTTAATCCTAACGAACGCTTTACTGTTCTTATAAAATTCATTAATCGCATTTACAAACACTCATTCCATTTACCCCATTGTCTTCCAATTCTTGGTAATAATATATTTCCTGCGAGTCCAATTAATTAATACAGTTACTCTAATAAACTAGAAACATTTATGGTAGAAAAATGGTATCGAAAAATTATTTGTGGTATCGAATATAATTGTAATGAATTGAGCGTGACTATAATTGAAATTGTAGTACATTTTATGTTTATAGTATAATTAATTATTCAATTTAATTAAATTAATAAAACGAATAACGTGACAGAGCGCGAGAAATCAATAATGTAGCCGAGGGTCTAGGCAGTGAACGGAGTATTATGCTCTGCATCTTCGTTCGGGTAGGATGGAAGGAAAGCGACGTAGTGAGTTCTGCCATGAATCACACCAACATCGAATAGTCGATATTTGTTAGGCTTCTCGATTTTTTGCAGATGGATAACTGATTGATATTTGTATTAGCAATTTTCAGCCACTCTTAATTCAACACACATCACTTTTGACATACCAAATAGAAGCATTTGTTTACGATTACCACAGAGGTAGTAGATCCCTCGTGTCCTCTCGAATAGTAGAGGTAGAAGCTATCAACTACCGACCTCCATAATATTTTCCTCACGTAATAGTCACGAAGAGGAATACCCCGATCCTGGCTCAATTCGTGAGCTAGTAGGTATTATAATACCCTTTGTGAGTAGTTATGTTCATTATTATTATAGGGTAAAAAAAATAAAAGCATAAATATTTAATAGAAAATAGGTCTGATTTATATTTAACGGAAACCAACAATAATAGGTTACTTTAATATGCACCTTATCTTAATCAATACTAAATTATGTAACAATAAATTGTGAGATTATTTATTATATATATATATAGTATATAGTATATATTATATATTATAGTGAGATATATATTTATATATATAATTAGAATATATATATATATATAAATATAATATATATATTATATAATCATATATATATATATATATAGATATAAGGATAGTATAATGAATATATTAATATATATATTATATATATATATATTAATAATATATAGTACAAATAATTATATTAATATATAAATATATTAGTATATTATATATATTAATAATATATATTATAATATAAGGTACAAAGTAATCATATGTGTAAGTGAGGGCTTTAATGCTAAAGTTGAATGGAATCTCCCTTAATAGTAGTGCCATAAATTGAAATCTAGAGCAACTATAATCCGTTTAATAATCATATCTGCTTGATCTATAATTTTTAGTAACATTTTAATGGTTAGCATTAATGTTGAGTCGCTGTTGTTTGTATATGCTGCCCAAATTATTCGCCGTCTTTTTTCCAATATGAAGCGGTGAGCGCGGAGCGATCAGAGACCCGATAAGTCGAATAGTCAGCAGTTGTGCCTAGACTTGATGGTCAGAGGGCAATCCGTCCACTCCGGAGGAGCTCTTCCGGATAACTTTATATCAATTATTCATCGACATTATTCCACTCACATCAGTCAATCGTGCACTTCCTGAGGTACGTCTCCATTATAAAGGTCGGACCACGCAATTATCTTCGTGCTTCTCTATACGCGGCGTGCTTGAGCTGATGTCACGAGTCAGTATATATTGATTTGTACGAGTTAAATCCAAGCTATGTTTTTGATCATAGTGATAAATTCTTCCAACCTACTGTTGTTTTTAATTTGTACTTATTTCTTTACATCGTCGTGTTGAGCGCACAAAAATTATATATAAGAGGTATTGTGCCAAGTATAATTTGTGTCCGAAACATCTCCGTCGATGCGTTCAGATGAATCCAGGGAGAACGCTTCTGTTAGAGAGTATCAATGCTGCGATATTGAAAGAGCCATATATAACGGACACTCTGAGGTTTCGTATTCGTTCGCACGCATAATTCCTTTATATCTGTCGAGTGTCTCTTTGGTGATTGGAGAATGACGAGTTAGTTGTTGAGAAATGATTTGTTAGAAATACCCTATTCGTTATTAAGTAATAAATAAATATCTTCTAAATAATTTTTTTTATTTTTTATTTTATTTTATATATAAAAATATTTCTACATTATAGGGAATGGCGGCAGGATACCAAGCCAGGAATTTAGATGAATACAGTGGTAATGTAGGGTATTATATATTATCAGATAATACCACTATATATATATATATATATATATATATTAATTAATATATAATATTATTTAATAATATATATGATATATATATATTATATAATATATAATAATTAATATATAATCTTAAAAATTATATAGAAAAAACTATATATATATAATAATATATATCATATATATATATATATATATATATATATATATATATATATAGATTATATACTATATATATATAATAAGAGAAATAATATGATATATTAGACGACTGTGTATACTCGTCTACTTCGTGGCTTAGCAAAGAATGTATAGAACAAAAAAAGGGTCCGCAACTATCCAAATATACCATAAGCTACACAGTAGCTCACGATTGTTTATTTTTCATGCAAAAAGTGCGCAAATGAATAAAAATATGACAGAAATATAAAATGATAAAAGGAAACAAAAAGTGGAAGGAAAGCAGCGCGTAATACATAAAGGCAGTCAACCCAGGAAAAAAGGATTAAATGCGAAAGCGAAAGATGGCGTGAACGAGTGAAGGGGCCCGTAAAAAGTGCGCGAGACCGCCACGGACGTGGTGACGCCAGCCGAAGGAGTAAAAGAGAGACAATACTAAAGGGAAGAATAGGATAAGAAGAGAAGTAAGTAGAAATGAAAAAGAAACCCGAGTAATATACATATATAGTATAATATATATATATATAATATATATATATTTATATTATATATGATATATATAGTATATATTAGTATACTAATATATATTATATTATTATATATATATATATAGTATATATATATTATATATATTATATATATGTATATATATATATATATATCCTATCATATTATATTATATATAATATATATATATATATATATATTATATTACTATATATATATTATATATATATATATATATTATATTGGAGCAGGAATCAAGCCCAAAGTGGAAAGATTCAACAATCTTATTGTTAAAAAATTTTTAAATAGTTTTTAAAAATATTATTCCAATTTTATAGGAGTCATCAAAGATATACCTCATAAACATAAAAATCTTTCCAGTCAATAGAAAGTAGATTGAAATGATTAATATGATTTTAGAACTTTGGACTTGTAAAAAAAGTTGATAAACCTTTCTAATTTATTTTTGCATCAGATATTGAGACATGGAAAGGAGGCGAGTGGACATTTTGTGAAGACTTTCTTAATCAGCGCTATTGGATCTTATTTAATGCAGGTAATAATAATAATATATATATGAATATAATATAATAATAATAAGTAATAAATAATAATAATAATCAATAATTTAATAAATATATATAATAAGATATTAAATAATAATAAGATAATAATTAATATAGATAATAAGTAATAAATAATAATCAATAAGTAATAATAGGATTGATACATTTATTGATTATTTTTAGATCATTATTATTGAATACATTGAATTGATTATTTTATTGATTATTATTATTAATTATTATATTATTATTATTATTATTTATTATTTATATATCATATATATATTATTATTTCTTATTATACGATTAGTATATGGGTTAATTATAATATTATTAATTATTAATTATTGTGGTGATATTATTATTATTATTATTATTATTATTATTATTATTATTATTATTATTAGATAGCTGTGGAGGTTCATCCATTTATTGATGAAAGTAGAGACAAAAGCGAAGATGACGAGCTTCTCGAATCATACCTTGAAATTCTTTTAGATTTCGAGGTAAGAACTTTACTTTTATTATTTCTTTTAATTTATTACTGGGTAGGTGGATGATTATGGATGATTATGAATGATTATGGAAACACTTTCATTCTCGACTGATAAGCGATAGATCACCAAATTTAAACCGGTTGTATCTTTGAAGTAGACAGAACTAAACAAATTGATGAAAACTAAAATGATTGCTAGTAATAAATGAGAAGGAGATGGCGTTGATCACATCACATTAACCATGGGATTGAAAAATCATTAACTCTGCTACTGGCAGGTTACCCTCCGGCAAACTCATATCTAAACGTGCACTGCTGGAATTTTACCTATAACACGTTGTTAAAGTGTAGCTATCAATATCTGAAATTGAGGTACTAAGCAGAATCCTACAATGAGAAACTAAAGAATATGGAAAGATGAGCACATTTCTAAAAATCGCTTCATATATATAAAATATATATATATATATATATATATAAATATATATATATATATATATATAATATATATATATATATATATATATATATATATATATGTAATAACTTAATATATATATATATATATATACATATATATATATATATATATATATATATATATATATATATATATATAATATATATATATATATATATATATTATATATAATATAATATATATATATAGATAAATATTTATATATATAAAAATAATATGTGTATATATAGATATAATGTGTTTATATATATATATATATATATATATATATATATATATATATATATATATATATATATATATATATATTTTGAAGTTATAAAAATGTAATGGGAGTACATAGAGATGAAATGTTATTATACTCGAGGTTGGCAGTTTTTACCATTTTTAATCCTTAAGCTCGAAAAATAATGCCCTCAAGATGGCTCCCATTATTGGCAACATACTAATGGAGCCGCTTTCTGAAGTTCTGAACAGCACGTTCATACATACAGCATGGTATTGCGTTGACTTCTTTAACAATTCGTTCCCTTATCTCTGGTAGGGTGTGAGAGCGACTTTTAAAACCCTTTTTTTCAGACATCCCCACAGAAAGAAATCGCAAATGCTCAAATCAGGTGACCGTGCAGGCCACCCCACATCACCCCTCAGAGAGACCAGACGTCCGGGAAACATTCTTCCCAAAACAGTGAGTGAGTTTCGGGCTGTGTGAGTTGTAGTCCCATCTTGTTGGAACCACAAGCCCCCAACCCCAAATCCTCAAAAATCTCTTCCATTTTTTTGGATGCAGGAAAGTGTTCAGCATGGTGACATAACGTTCGGAATTTACGGTCACAGTCACTCCTTCCTCCTCAAAGAAGCATGGGCCTATAACACTAAACCGTGACACGGCACACCATACCGTTAGTTTAGGGGAATGTAGTAGCCTTTCCTGGATAACTCGGGGGTTATTTAATGCCCAGTAGCGGAAATTTTGCTTATTGACGGCCCCACACAGGTGAAAATGTGCCTCGTTTGTACTGAAGAAGGCTGCCTCAGGAAGGATCTGTACAAGTATTTGCGCACACAGATCTCGGTGGTTTACATAATCTGTTTACTTCAATTCCTGAGCCATCATTATTTTATATGGATGGAAATGTAAATCCATATGCAAAATCCTTCTCACGCTGCGGTCGGATATTCCCAAAGCAACAGCATGCCGTCGGGCAGAACGTAGAGGCGACTGCACTAACGCTGCTCTTACTCGCTCCACATTTTCTGGTGTTTTGATGGATCTACGTCGGCCATGTCA
>JABUQX010000785.1:0-2500 GCA_015478945.1 Trachelipus rathkii
AATGTTCTACAATTTACCGACTCCTCCTGGTTTTTAATATTTCACAATAATTTCAAATATATTATGGATGAATTAAATAGATTAATAAAGAATTATTGAGTGAATGGGGTAGGCAAAATGGAGAATGGTACATTAGTATTAATGAATGTTTGAGAATTGGTTAAAGGTGCCACTAGCTTTAAATTATAAATAATATGGCGTGAAAGATTTTGCGTTTTATGTTAAGTTGAGTGAATCTGAAAAGAGTAATTTTGAAGAGGTATTGGTAGAGATATTTTGGTAATATGTGTGTAAAGGGGGAGAGAGGTTTTATGAAAGTAAACTGATATGATAAGAGTATAACGGTTATGGTTGACAGTCACCTTCCGGTGTGATAAGTTTTATGTAATTAAAAATGGTGAGTCAGTATATAATTACTTGATAACAAGTGAATCAGAGTCCTAATAATATTTAGGAATATATTAGTTGAGTTAGATAAACGAAAATGTGATGACTGGACAGAGTTGTAGTAGGACAAGTTAGTGAAATGGCAGAGAGGTGTGCCTTGGTGCAATTAAATCTCGTATGGTGGATGGTTAAAGGGACTAAGTTCATCGAGTTAAATAAGCGCTAGGACCTTACATGTAGGAATATGTTGTACCCTTAATGTTAAATTAATAATAGTTTTAAGTACCGAGCCCTATGGGTCTGGAATAATAAGGGAGTATTTTAAAGAAGCTTATAGTACAATGTGTTTCAGATGGACAATCTTAGGAGCGTATTATGTGTAAAGTAATAATTATAATATATATGATAAAAGTGATAGGAATGGAGCGTTATTAGAGAGTTTAATGAATGGTGTGAAGTAATAGGGATATAAATTGAGAAAAATAAATGAAAGTACGTAAAGATGGTTTATTGGTCATTATGATTATTAATAATATTTTATATATATATTAATATATAATAGGGTAAAGGATGGGTTGAGTCGGATTGGTATTAATGCGAATCTAATAGTTGTTTGAGTGTGCTGGGAATCGACCGGCTGAGAGACCGATAAAAAGAGTGGATTGGGTCAGGGAGAGGAATGTCTGTAAGGAAAAGAAATGAGAGTTGGCAGATAGGCGAAGAAGAAGGTGCATTTAAAAGTAGTGATTGTGAATATTGGTTATGAAATTAATTAACTCAATTAATAGGTTCCTTCACCCTAGGGCCAAGGAATGAAACCTACACTGACGAGAGATGCCATAGTGGGGTCCGTCGCGGTCCATGTGAAGCTCCTAAATAGGGTTAAGATTATTTCATGACTGCAGACGATAAATTGTCTCACTAATATGGTATATTAAAGAGGATTGGGCGTAAGAAGCTTATTGAAGGTTTTCTTTCGACTTGTGATCGAATTATTCTAAATCTATAAACTTTATAGTATTCTGTTTTCCGGTGCATGGTACGCACCTTCCCTTCCCCTCAATCTTGGTGTATGTTGTTGTATATTGTTGAATGTTATTGTATATATATAATATTAATATATATATATATATAATTAAATAATAATATATATATATATATATATATATATAATATATATATTTATTTATTAATAATTATATATAGTATATTATAATATATATATATATATATTTAATATATAGTATATAATATATTAATTTGTAATTTATACTTCATATACTTCCCATTAAACCACTATTATTTAGAAGATAGTCATTGTTGTTTCAAATTTCAATAATCATAGGAAACAGATATAAATAGGATGAAATGATAAAATACGAGAAAATCTATGAAAAATCTTTCTCATACTAGAGTCGTTTATTAACCATGACTCGATGTCATCCTAATCAACACTAGTGGTTTATTCAAAAATGGATGATCTCAATAGATATATAAGAAAGGTGACGCAAAAGCAAAAATTGATTGCAACAACCATCCTTCCGGAAATTAAAATTCGATCGACGCAAATGACGGAATCACAAGCGTGGGGCTAATAGGATTACTTAAGCAGGCTTGTCATATAGAAGGATTAACGCGGAAGAGACCCATTTTTATATCGAGTATATAGAAGGAACCCATTCACTGAATAACTCTACGCATGAGAATATCGGTTTGCGATTACCGACAATCATTAACCGACATTAGCATGACAACTTCTATAAGCAGGGCTGTTGAAAACGGGATTTTTACAACAGGAAATTAATCATCGTATTACTTTTTGCTAATATCCTGCTAACACATAGAGCAAAATAATAAGTCAACCAGTACAGCATTCGCAGCTTCATTCTCTCAAACATAAAGCCAAATAAGGTAATATAAACCACCTTTACCTAGATAAAACTATTGCGTCACCTTTCAGTTTCAAGGACTTTGTTTATTTATTTTTGTCCTTTTAGCTTTGTTTGAAAAACTCAGGTAGAGTTGCTTTACACTCTTTTATCATTTACTCATCTAAATAATTTATCAGATCCGTCACTGGCCTACATTCACACCAACTATATTAATACCCCTA
>JABUQX010000785.1:12500-15000 GCA_015478945.1 Trachelipus rathkii
ATTTTTATTTCATTAGGCTAAAATATTTTAATCTTTGGTAAATTTGTAAATATCCTGATTAATCCTTAATTAATGATAAATAATTTTCATCTCCATAATAAATCTGAAAGCTCAGAAGTGTATTATCAATGAAAATTTAGCAAGCTTATCAAGTAGTTCAGTAGTTTTATTTATTTTCGTCTCTCTCTCTCTCCTCTCTCTCTCTCTCTCTCATCTCTCTTCTCTCTTTCTCTCTCTCTCTCTCTCGTCTCTCTCTTCTCTCTTCTCTCTCTCTCTCTCTCTCATCTCTCTCTCTCTTCTCATCTAAACAAAAGCTCTCACTTCTCTCTCTCTCTCTCTATCTCCTCTCTCTCTCTCTCCTCTCTCTTCTCTCTCTCACCTCTACACATTTATTAAATTAATGGTAAATGAAAATTTCCATAAGGTATTTTATACGAACATAAAAAACTTTGCAAGGAAAGAGGAATTAAAAATTAGCAATGAAGATGATTTTAAAACTAAATTGTTCCTCAAATAAATGATAAGGTAATAATCTTGTATTTCAGTTTTAATTTCAATCAAAACCTGATATACTAGAGACTAAAAATATTTTTTTGCTATTTGCAGGAACAGTTAACAGAAAAAGATTATCTTTGCTACTTTGGAATATATATAAAACATAAATTATCAGATGCTATTTTAAAAGATATGATAACAATGATAAATTTTATTTCTGGGTCCAACATTCTACCCGAAACACTTTTCAAGTTATTTGCTCCCTTAAAAACCTATGACAGCTTTGAAATGCACTTTTATTGTGCTAAATGCAAAAACACTCACACAAGTGAAGATAACAGTGATACAAAAATGTTGTGTTGTGATACAATATGCACAAACTATTTCATTACTTTTGATATGAAAGAAAAAATTGAAAATTTCTTAACTGTTAATGCTTCCAATATTAAATGTACAAGATCTAATGATAACATCATACGAGATGTATTTGATGGTGAAGTATATAAGGAACTTTTGAAAGCTGGCTTTGATCCGGAAAGGGATTTAACATTTAATTTTAGTTTAGATGGGGCACCACTTTCAAAATCCAGTACACTCCAGGCATGGCCTATATTTATAACAATAAATGAAATAAATTTAAAATTCCGATTTAAAAATATATTTACTGCTGGATTTTGGATAAGCAGTAGTCAAATGACAAATGATCTAAATATCCAAAGTTTGCTAACAGTCTTTGTTAGAAATATGAAAATTTTACAAAACACAGGTGTAACCTATAAAAGTAACGAAATAACTAAAATGAGCAGAATTTTTCCATTACTTTGTGTTGCTGATGCACCGGCAAAAGCAAAAATTTTAAATTTTACTAATCATTCTGGATATTCTTCATGCAATTACTGTGAAATTCATGGAATATATGAATCAAATGCTGTAAGATTTCCTTATGGTAATAATGCAAAACGGAGAACCAAAAAATGAGTGAAAAAATGTGCCCAAATTGCAATGGGACAAATAGGCTGTAAAAGGAATTAAAGGCCCAAACCTTCTAACTGATACAAGGAATCTCAATGTTATTTGGGGAGGCACCTCCGACTACATGCATATTAATTTTATTAGGGGTTATGAGGAACATGTTTTGAACTATACTTTACTAATAGAGAAACCCCTGGTATATAGGATCGCCAAGAACAACGTTTGTATTTATATACGTGTATATATATATATATAAAAAATAAAATATATATATATATATATATATATATATATATATATATATATATATATATATATATATATATATATATATATATATATATATATATATATTATATATATATTATATATATATATATATATATGTCCAGCATCCCGAAAGCCACATGCATGTTACTAAAAAACTATAACAGCTACAGGAAAATTAATAAAAGTTTTGATTTCAGCAAGCAATTTTTCATCGATGAAACTTAAAAAAAAATTATTTTATTCTAATTTTTATGTAATAACACCTTAATATTAGTATAATCTTAGGTCTGGCAAGCGTACGCTCTCATCAACCTTCCATTCCATTTCTGCAGTAGTACGAACGAGAGCAAGAGTTACCAAAAAGTGTTTTTTTTAAAATTTGCTCTGGGGAAAATGTTTATTTTTTCTTTTTTTTCCTTTTTAGGGGGTTCGAGCCGACGGGAGGGACAGAGGGGGAACTTCCCCCATCATCCCCCGGTAGGCCGAGAAACCCTGACTCTGTCCATCTTTGTCGCTTCCCCGTGGGGTATCCTTTAGTTAAAAAAAGTAAACTAAACAACATTTGCCATTTTCAGGCTCGGCCGCCGAGTCTGGCGCTCGTTGTGTATTATGAAATAGGTAATTATCATCAAGTTTTTCCAACATTTTAACAATTTAAAATTTTTTTTAAAAAGCGTTATTTTTTATTTTATTTCATGGGTAAAAATGTCTCCTGATTAAAAAAATGATATTTATTCCTGTAGCTGTTATTGTTTTTTAGTTA
>JABUQX010000786.1:20000-22500 GCA_015478945.1 Trachelipus rathkii
AAATCTTGCAGCACTCAAAAACATACACCCAAAAAAAGAAAAGAAAAATAAATAGATTCTAAAAATGGATAAAATGAAAGGATATTTTAAAGCCAAAATTTAAATATTCTTAGATAGAAAAATCTCCCTCTACTCAGAGGAAATATCCCTTCTTGGCAACATTTCCAAAATACTGAAAGATAATAATAATAAAAATATAATAAAATTTGGGAAAGGGGATTTTATTTGGTAAATGCTTGTTATTTTTGGAGTCATGCCATAATCAATAGATTGCGACATAGTCATTTTGGCGCCAGATCCCATAATTTAGGAGCCAACTTTTTTTTTCGCCAGACATTCAGAAAGTTTGGCGCCAGAAAAGTTTGCAGCAAATATTGCCCAAATAAACACGTCCATAAAATGATGCAAATTCACTCGATTTCGATTTAGTTCAGAAGACGATATGGATTAAAGATTTTACTGAAGTAAATAAGTTTATGATTAATGTGTCTAAGAACCATTTGATATTATATAATCTTGGATTTTAATAAAGTAAATAAGTTTGTGATTAATATTGTTATTGTTATTATTGTTAGATATTATAAAATTTGAATTTTGAAATTATAGAATTTTATAGAATAGTTATAATTATAATTGTATAATAATATAGAATTAAATTTTTTTTTTAAGTTAGAATTGTAGAACATGATGAAATTTAGAACTGAAAAAAATAATTGTACAGAATTATAGAACTATATAGAATTATATAATTATGCAGAATTATAAATTACAGAAATATTTAGTATTAAGGAAATATAATTTAGAATTAGAATTATAATAGATTTAAAGTATTAAAGAGAAAACTGAGAAAGCTAATAAAAATGAAATATAGAATAATAAATTCCAATAATAGGAAAAGGTACTGTGAAGTTAAGAACAAAAATAGAACACACACACCTATATATATGATATTAATATATATATATATATATATATATATATGAGTCTTATATATATATATATATATATATTATATATATATGCTATTATATATTATATATTAGCAAAGAGATATATATATATATATATATATATATATTTATATATATATATATATATATATATATATATATATATATATATATATATATACATATATATATATATATATATATATATATATATATATATATATATATATATATATAGGGTCTCACTGAGAAACGGAAAATATGGAAATGACGTTTAATGTAGGAATAAATGCAGGAATATATACAATTACAGTTGTAAATGCATGTACAAAGTATGCAATTAATTGTGACATTGTCCCTTCCATTTACCTGTCACATTACGTTTTATAGAAAACATCAGAAAGATGTCGTCCGTCTAGGCGTACACATTCTGAAACTCTGGCGTAGAAACTTTGGAATGTCCGCTGAATCATGTCTCGAGGAATATCGGCTATTTCTTCTGCAATCCTCTGTTTAAGTTCAAGAGTGGTTCCAGGAAACGTGTTGTACACTTTACCTTTCAGATGTCCCCATAGAAAGAAATTGCAAACACTGAGATCGGGGGATCTGGGAGGCCATAAAATGTCGCCGTTCCGTGCAATGATCCGGCTTCCAAACAATCTGCGAATCGCCTCCATCGACCGTCGAGCAGATTGTGATGTAGCTACGTCCTGTTGAAACCACATGTTGTTGGTGTCAAGATATGCGCCGAGAAACTTCGGTGTAAAGAATGTTTCAAGCATACCAACATATCGATCTGACGTCACTGTTGTTGCAATACCTTCCGGACTTTCAAAAAAAAATAAGGGTCGATAGCACCATGACCTGACAATGCACACCATACAGTAACCTTGGCGCTATGTAATGAACGCTCTTGATGGCGACGAGGATTTTGCAGTGCCCAGTAACGAAAATCTGTTTGTTATCATAGCCGGTAACGTGGAAATAGGCTTCGTCAGACATCCATAAATTGTTAAGTAAATTGGCGTCCTCTACCTTAACCAGCACCACTTCGGAAAATGTCTTACGCTACATATAGTTTTGAGGATGTAATATCAATGCCTGCTCAAAGATTTCTCATGAGTCCCGAACTTTTTTTTTCTTTTTTTTTTACAGTTAACATCACCGCTCACGGGCAGAACCCTAATCTAGGAGAGGGTGTGCTCAATTTTTCAGTCTGAGCAAGACGGAGTCAAGAAAGAACAGCTTACACTCACACGCCCGACCAGTGACGAACCTGGATCTCTCGCTTAGTTGGGCAAGTGCTCTACCGCTGAGCTACCGGACGTTATTTGGTGTTTGATCCATTCCTTCTTGAACTATGCGAAGAAAATCTTCATACGAGCCGACTGCGCCGAATATCCATTCTTTATATGATCTTGTATGTAGCTTTATCCAAACTTTACTGGCTAGAATTACATGATGAATTCATATTATTTTCCAAGCAAATTTAAAATAATTCAAAAGATCTGAGCTGAAAATTTTGCAGCTCCACCACTAAAATTTTATCG
>JABUQX010000786.1:30000-42711 GCA_015478945.1 Trachelipus rathkii
AATAATAATAATAATAATAATAATAATAATAATAATAATAATAATAATAATAATAATAATAATAATAATAATAATAATAATACTACTACTAATACTTATAATAATATACACACAGAAATATACAGACAATAATAATAATATTATTATTACTACTACTACTACTAATACTACTACTACTACTACTACTACTACTAATAATAATAATAATAATAATAATAATAATAATACACACACACACACACACACACTCAAAACAATAATAATAATAATAATAATAATAATAATAATAATAATAATAATAATAATAATAATAATAATAATAATAATAATAATAATAATAATAATAATAATAGTAATAATACAATAATAATAATAATAATAATAATAATAATAATAATAATAGGAATAATACACACACACAATGATAATAATGATAATAATACAATAATAATAATAATAATAACAATAATAATAATAATAATAATAATAATAATAATAATAATAATAATAATAATAATAATAATAATAATAATAATAATAATAATAATAATAATAATAATAATAATAATAATAATAATAATAATAATTTAATACTATTAATACTTAATAATAATAATAATAATAAAATAATAATAATAATAATAATAATAATAATAATAATAATAATAATAATAATAATAATAATAATAATAATAATAATAATAATGATATTAATGATATTAATGATAATAATAATAATAATAATAATAATAATAATAATAATAATAATAATAATAATAATAATAATAATAATAATAATAATAATAATAATAATAATAATAATAATAATAATAGTAAATATTGGTATGGTAATCAAAAATTTAATAACAGGTTTTAAGTTTATAACAATAATACAATTAACTATTTAAAAGAAATTACTTAATAACATTTGCAGATATATTTAATCAAATAATATCGATTTTAATGTTTTGTTTGTTGGGTATAAGTATTTTAAAATGACAAATATTGAGTTGATGATGTCTTGATGACGTCAGTTTGAAAAGTCAAGATTGTTGAGTTACGTCACTTTCAATGGGTTTGAAGTACCTTTAATAATATTCTGCAACTCTTTACTATAATTTAAGAAAACACTTATAGGGGAATTCTTTTAAAAGTAATTACTAGCCATATTTAGTCAGGGAATATCAATAAAATAAAATTGATGGATTAAATCGATCCTCTGGTACTTAATATTACTACCTGGAATGTTTGTAAAATTAGAAATGAGAAATAATATTAAAAAAAAAATAATAAAATAATATAAAAAATTTGGGTTTTAAAAAAATTGTAAAATACGGTTATGAATAATTCAAAAATAACTTCAAGTAAATTACCCTTCGAAGTTAATAAAAAAATCCTTAATGAAGATAACAAAGCTAGCAATGAAATTTAGCTGGTTTGGAAGTTTTATTTATTTGAATATGGCAAAAGTATACTACCTAGTGCCAAATTCATGAGTAAAAATTATAAACTGTAATAATAATAATAATAATAATAATAATAATAATAATAATAATAATAATAATAATAATAATAATAATAATAATAATAATAATAATAATATAATAATGATAATAATATATAATATTAATTAATAATAATAATAATAATAATAAATAATAATAATAATAATAATATAATAATAATAATAATAATAATAATAATAATAATAATAATAATAATAATAATAATAATAATAATAATAATAATAATAATAATAATAATAATAATAATAATAAAAATAATTATAATGATAATAAATAACTTATAATAATAATAATAATTATAATAATAATAATTATAAAAATTAATAATAATAATAATAATAATAATAATAATAATAATAATAATAATAATAATAATATCAATAATATAATATAACTAATAATAATAATAGGTATATAATATAAATATAATAATAATAGTAAATTAATAATAATAATAATAATAATAATAATAATATAATATAATCTAATATAATGAATACTAATAATAATAATAATAATAATATAATAATAATAATAATCATTAATAATAATAATAGTATAATAAGTAAATATATAATAATAATAATAATATTATAATAATAATAATATATAATATAATAATATAATAATAATAATAATAATAATAATAATTAATATAAATAATATATAATAATAATATAATAATATAATAATATAATATTATAATATAATAATAATAATGAATAATAATAATAATATATAATAATAATAATTATCTAATATAATAATATATAATAAATAATATATAATAATATAATAAAATAAATGATAATGATATAATAATAATAATAATAATAATAATAATAATATATAATAATAATACTAATAATGAATAATAATAATAATAATATTAATATAATAATAATATAATAATGAATAATAATAATAAATAATATAATAATAATAATAATATAATATAATATAATAATATAATAATAATAATAATTATATATAAAATTAATAAAATTAATAATATAATAATAATATATTATAATAATATATAATAATAATAATAATTAATAATAATAATAATAATACATAATAATAATAATAATAATTAATAATAATACTAAAATAATAATAATATTAATATAATAATAATAATAATTTAATATAAATATATATAGTAATAATATTAAATTATAATATATAATAATAATATTATATAATATATATATAATAATATATAATAATAATGTAATAATAATATAATATAAAAAAATAATATAATAATAGTATTATAATATTTAATAATAATAAGTATTAATATATAATATAATATAATATATAATTAATAATAATATTAATAATAATAATCTATATAATATATAATATAATTATATAATAACTATTAATAATAATAAATATAATATAATATTATAAAATAATAATAATAATAATAAATTAATATACATAAAATAAAAATAAATATAATATTATTATAATATAATAATATATAATATATAATAATAATTAATAATAATAATATAATAATAATATAATCTATATAATAATAATAATAATATAATAATAATCATAATATAATAAAATAATATATAATAATAATAATATAATATTATAATAATTTTAATAATGGTAGTTTGTCATGTGTGCCATTTTGCAGCAACAAGAATTAACATCTCCAGTAATATTAATTATAATTTTTTATTATTTTTTTAAATTTTCTGAACTGCAGTCAGAATAACAGCGAAGTTTTTTTTTCTTGATTACAAGGGTAATCCTCGTACATTGCTCTCTTATAATGTTGAAGTCCGTTGATTTTACTTAAAGATAACTGATAATGGCGAACAATCGTTAGGAAACCATCGGAGTTTAAAATAAAAAGAAAAATTTATTTTAAATATATTTATTTCTAAATAAAATTAAGGATAAATATTAAACAATTTGATTTTTCGAAACGTAATTAAATAAGGTTCAATTTTTAGTCAAATTTAAATTTTTTTTTTTTGTATTTCTGCATCTAAATATGTAATGAATCTTCTACCGACTAGTTAAGTTTGGTTATTTTATTTTCGTAGGTTTTTTTTTTTATTTCTTCAAATAATATATCAAGTGGTAAGTTGTTTTTTATATATAAAGTATTAGAAGTTTAAATTAAAACATATATATTATACTTAAAATCTATCTATTAAATTAATATATTAATCTCGGCATAAAAGACGAAATAAAAAAATCAGTAGTAGAAAACACCAAACATCCCTTCTGTAAACACGTTTTTTAACATTTTTCTTTAATATTATGAACTATTTTATTCCTTTTTTCATTTAACTACGAGATAGAAAGATAATTTTAGTGCCACACTGATTTTAACTTCCTTTGTTTTTTTTTTTTGTTTTTTTTTTTTTTGTATAAATTATATCATTGTTCGGACTTATATAATCTAAATGGATACTAATAAACCTTTTCAAGACGAAGTAATTTTAATGTTTTTGGTAAATAGACACTAAACAATCTTTTTCAAGACTGAGAAATTTTAATGTTTTTGCTGTTCAATTTTATGAGGCTTTCCAAAATATTAAATTTTTAAGACTTTTCTAAAGATACATATACTGTAAATATATTTTGAACTGCAAAATATTTCAAAACAACAAAAACTATAAAAAAAGGTAAAATGTAAAAAGATTAAATATCGCAACAAAAACATCTGAACTCCTTTGATATTTTAACATTAAGTTAATCAGAAATGGCAGATAACTCGTGTAAAACTATCATTAAACTAGGACATACTAGGAATGAATAACTCCAAAAGGAAAGACTAAATAAACGGTTCGATTTTTTTTAATTCTATATTACAAATATATAATAAATGCATGGCACGCGACCATTTGAATAAGGAGGACGAGTTTTCGTATATCTCAATCAGTGGGTTGTGGGGCATTCATTTACACTTCACATTGCATTTATACAACTATAATATTAATATTTGCATCTCTTTTAGTTCTCAATGGAGTTTAAAACTGCAAGGATAATAATAATAATAATAATAATAATAATAATAATAATAATAATAATAATAATAATAATAATAATAATAATAATATAATAATAATAATATTAATAATAATATAATAATAATAATAATAATAATAATAAATAATAATAATTAATATAATAATAATAATAATAATAATATAATATAATAATAATAATAATAATAATAAAAATAATAATATAATAATAATATATAAATAATAATATAATAATAATAATAATAATAATAATAATAAATATGATAATTAATAATATAATAATAGTAATAATATAATTAATAATTAATAAATAATAATAATAATAATAATAATAATAATAATAATAATAATAATAATAATAATAATAATAATAATAATAATAATAATAATAATAATAATAATAATATAATAATAATAATAATAATAATAATAATAATAATAATAATTAATAATATATAATAATTAATTAATAATAAATAATAATTTATAATAATATAATATAATAATAATATATAAAATAATAATAATAATAATAATAAATATATAATAATAATATTATAATAATATAATATTAAAAATAAAATTAATAATAATAATAATAAAAATAAAAACAATAAGAAAAATTCTAATAATAATAATAATAATAATAATAATAATAATAATAATAATAATAATAATAATTTTAAATCAAATGAGCATTGCATCAAAATTTTTCTAAACCATTTTAGCAGCAACAAGAATTAAAATCTCCAGTCAAATATTTCAATTTATAATTTTTTTTATTATTTTTTTAAATTTCTGACTCAGCAGAATAACCAGCGAAGTTTTTTTCTTGCATCACAAGGGCTAAATCCTCGTACATTGCTATCATTATAATGTGAAGTCCGTTGATTTTATTTAAATGACTAAACGAATTATGGGACAATCGTTTGAAACATCCGGTTGTTTAAATAACAAATATTAGTTTTTTTTTTTTAAATATATTTATTGTTATAATTTAGAGAACTTTAAATTGGAATTAACTTTTTAGTTAAAATTAATCAAAAAAGTTCAATTTTTCCCTCAATTTAATTTTTTTTTTTTTGTATTTTAAAATCTAAAATGAAATGAAAACTCTTCATACCCGACTAGTCTAAGTTTGTTATTTTGTTTTCGTCTTTTTTCTTTTTATTTCTCAAATAAATAATCACAGTGTAAAGTTGTTTTTATATCTATAAAATGTATTAGCAGTTTTTAAATAAAACAAAATATTATCTAAAATCTATCTATTAAAATTAGTATATTAATCTCGACATAAAAGACGAAATAAAAAAATCAGTAGTAGAAAACACCAAACATCTCTTCTGTAAACACGTTTTTTAACATTTTTCTTTAATAATTAATAAAAATATTTTTTCCTTTTTTCATTTAACTACAGAGATAGAAAGAATATTATGGTGCCACACATGCATTTTAAAATATCCTTTGTTTTTTTTTTGTTTTTTTTTTTGTAAAATTATAAGCATTGTTCGGATATATAAGCTAAATGGATACTAATGAACCTTTTCAAGACGGAGTAATTTTAGTGTTTTTGCTAAATGGATACTAAAATATCATTTTTAAGACTGATAAATTTTAATGTTTTTGCTGTTCCATTTTATGAGGCCTTCCAAAATATTAAATTTTTAAGACTTTTCTAAAGATATATATACTGTAAATATATTTTGAACTACAAAATATTTCAAAAGAACAAAAACTATAAAAAAGGTAAAAGGTAAAAAGATTAAAGATAGCAACAGAAACATCTAAACTCCTTAATGATAAATTTAACATTAACATTATCAAAGAAATGCTGATAAACTCAAGTAAACTCTCATTAACAAGAATAGGAATGAATATCCAAAAGGAAAGACTAAATTAATGATTCGATTTTTATTTAATTTTATATTACAAATATATAATAAATGCATGGCACGCGACCATTTGAATAAGGAGGAAGAGCCTTCGTATATCTCAATTAGTGGGTTGTGGGGCATTTATTTACACATCACATAACTTATATATATATACAACTATATAATATTAATATTTGCAGCTCTCTTAGTTCTCAATGGAGTTTAAAACTGCAATATATATAATAATAATAATATATATAATATAATTATATTATTCGTACTCTTTATAAGTTTAATTAAAATAACTACTAATAATAATATATAATATAATAATAATAATAATATAATATAATAATATAATATAATAATATAAATGTAAATATAAAAATAATAATAATAATAATAATAATAATAATAATAATAATAATAATAATAATAATAATAATAATAATAATAATAATAATAATAATAATAATAATAATAATAATAATAATAATAATAATAATAATAATAATAATAATAAATAATTATATTAATATATAATAAAATATAATATAATAATTAATATAATATGAAATTATTACATAATAATATAAATAATAAATAATAAATAATAATAATAATAATAATATAATAATATAATGATAATAATATTTGTATATATTTAATGATATTAAGGATGATAATGATAATGGAGCTAATCATAGATAACGATAATATAATAAAATAATAAAATAATATATAATAATATAATAATAATAATATAATAAATATTAGTATGGTATTCAAAAATTTAATAACAGGCTTTAACTTTATTACAATAATACAATTAACTATTTAAAAGAAATTACTTAATAAATTTTTGGAGATAAATTTAATCAAAAAATATCGATTATAATATCGATTATAATGTTTTGTTTGTTTGGTATAAGTATTTTATAATGGCAAATATCGAGTTGATGATGTCTTGATGATGTCAGTTTGAAAAGTCAAGATTCTTGATGACGGTCATTTCAATGGGTTTCGAAGTACCTTTAATTAATATTCTGCAACTGTTCTATTATTAACGAAAACACTTATAGGGATTCTTTGAAAAGTAATTTACATAGTCAGTAATTTAGTCAGGGAATATCAATAAAATAAAATGGAAGGATTATATCGATCCTCTGGTACTTAACATTACTACCTGGAATGTTTGTAAAATTTGAAATGAGAAATAAATAAAAAATAATAATAAATAATATAAAATTTGGATCACAACAAACAGAAAAACACGGTTATGAATCTGTTCAAAATATTCCGGTAAATTAACTGAAGTTATAAAAAATCCTTAATGGAAGGATAACAAAGCTAGAAAAATGAATTTCCTGGTTTTGAAGTTTTATATTTATTTGAAACTATGGCAAAATTATACATATCAAATGGATGAATAAAATTAAACTGTAATAATAATATAAGAATAATAATAATTATAATAATAATAATATATAATAATATAATAAAATAATAATAATATTACTAATATATAATAATATATAATAACAGTATAATAATGATAATATTACTATTTAATGAAATGATAAAATATAATATAATGAATAATATAATAATAATAATATATATATAATATAGAATATATATATATATATATATACTTATACATAATATAAAATAAATAATCTAATCATTAATAATATATATAATTAAAATAATAATAATAATAATAATAATAGATAATAATATAAAATAATATAATAATAATAATAATATAATATATTTAATAATATAAAAATAATAATAATAATCATAATAATAGTAATAACTAATAATAAATAATATATATAATATTAATAATAAAAAATAATAATAAATAATAATTAATAATAGTAATAATAATAATATAATAATAATAATAATTAATGAATAATAATAAATAATAATAATAATAATATAATAATATATAATAATATAATATAATAATATATATAATAATAATAATAATAATAATTTATAGTATTAATATAATAATAATTTAATATAATATAATTAATAATAATAATAATAATCATTAATATATATAATAATATAATAATAATAATAATATATAATATAATATATAAAATAAAAAATAAGGTGATATAAACGCTAAATAAAAATTAATAATAATAATATTAATAATAAATAATAATACATAAAAAATATAATGAATAATAATAATAATATAACTTAATAATAATAATAATATAGTAATAATAATAATAATAATAATAATCAATAAATATAATAAAACTAATAACAATGTTGCAACTAACAGAAATAATAATTATAATAATATATTTACAATAATAATAATAATAATAATTATAATATAATAATATATTATAAGGGTAATAAATATAGCTCCTATTGCTAATGAAAAAACGATGATTGAGTAATAAACGAAAATTCTAAACATTTAAAGTTATAATAATAAAATTACTTCAAATTAGGCAACAACAAAATACATCAAATTAATAACAGCACAGTAGGAGTTACAATAAAAAAAACATTAATAATAAATATTATTATAAAAATAATAATAATATAATAATTTAATAATAATTAATTAATATAATAATAATGAATAATATTATATAATATAATAATATAATAATATAATAATAATAATAATAATATTAATTAATAATAATATATATAGATAATTATAATAATACTAATAATAATAATAAGCATAAAATAATATAAAAAAAAAAAAAAAAATATAATAATAAATAATAATAATAATAATAATATAAAAATATAATATAATATAATAATATAATATATAATAATAATATAATTAATAATAATAATATAATAATAATAATATTAATAATAAAAGAAATGTAGTGTTTAGAAGATGTTAGCTTTATTTATTGTTCCTTCTTTTTTCTGATCTTTGTCATCTAATAATAATAATAATATATACTAATAATAATAATATATAATTAATTAATATAATAATAATAATGAGGAAAGAAAGAATAGACTGGAAGAATAGTAACAATATTAAATGTAATAAATAGGCACAATAATAATAATATAATAATAATAATATAATGATAATAATAATAATAATAATAATAATAATAATAATAAAAATAATAATAATAATAATAATAATAATAATAATAATAATAATAATAATAATAATAATAATAATAATAATATATAATAATATATAATAATAATAATATATAATCTAATATAATAATAATATATAATAATAATGGTAATAATAATAACGGAATTATATCTATCGGCAAAACTGTAAAGTGTCTGTAAATATGGAATGTTAGACCAATAAATAACGAGGAGAAGAGGGGTGAGATGATGGATGTATTAAGAATGTGTAAATTTGATTTGCTTACCATGACTAAAACAAAGATGAAAGGAAGTAGTGAATACGAATGGTGTGGTGTAAAAATGTGGTGTGTGCTGGAGTAGAGAGGAATGAGAGAAGATGATAAGGAGTTGCGATTCTTATGTGAAATTTGTAGCACAGAGCTATGGTAGACTTTTTATGTGAATAATTGAATACTAATGTTTAATTTTGTTTGAGAAGGTTAATGTATGTGCGGTGGTTAGATCATATGGTCCATCTGAAGGGGAAGTGGAGGAGAGAGAGAGAGAGAGAGAGAGGAGAGAGAGGAGGAGAGAGAGAGAAGAGAGAGAGAGAGAGAGAGAGAGAGAGAGAGAGAGAGAGAGAGAGAGAGAGAGAGAGAGAGAGAGAGAGAGAGATTTTGAAGCGATACAAATGATTTTTTGAACGGGGTGACTGGGGACTTGACAATAATTGTTTTGAAAAAAATGAGAATGGAGAGGGATATGTGTGTATGTAATACATTCTTTAAACACAAGAGTATCCCTGAGCATGCAAGAGTTCCTGTAGGTAGAGATGTTGTCGAAGTGAAGAGTATGATCAACTTTGTGTTGGTAAAGATGTTGAAATATGCGATGGATGTTAACTCGGTGAAAGTGTTTAGAATGGGAATATCACATTATCATGTTGTTCCACGTAAAATGAGTTAGTGTGGGCATGGATGTAGAGGAAGGTAAAGAGGAAGAAGTAGGGAGAATTATAAGTGAGAAGTTGAATGAAAAGGATTGTAAGGAAAAGTATGTAAAAACGCTTGCAAGTAAGTCAATTAAATGGAAAAAAAGATGAAACTGATCAAATGTGGACTACACAAATGGAGGAAGCGTTTGTTAGTAGTGCAAGTGAAGTATTTAAGTGTAGTAAAGTTGGAAGCAAGAGAGCGAAGTGAAGCGAATAACTTCACCACTTTCTGAGTGCATATCTCCTCGAACTTTTAATTTCTTTCACTGTTTCAATACAGTTTAAGTTCATTCTCTAGTATAGTTAAATTCTCTTTGATATATTTTAAAATCCTCTGCTCTTGGTTAATGTAGCGTTATTTTTCTTTTCCACCTCCTATTCATTTACTTAACATCTGAGAATTCACTGTTTCTATTTTTACAAACTCGTTTGAAATTTTTCATAAGCTTATATTTCATTAGGTCATTAATATTTGCCAATTTATTAGCTGTCTATAAGGTACGTCTTTGGTGCTCTTCTGCAGATGTGCATGGGATAACCTGAAGACAAGTCCCCTTGGTCTGAACTATTATTGAAACATTTGTGTCCCCGCTTTTGGCAGAAAAAAAAAACGTGTGATGCGCACAAAGCCCCATTCCCGTTTATATCAATCCTGCAATAGAGAAGTGTCCGCAGCATCAATTATTTCCATACTCTCTTCATTATGGTTAACATCAGTATGCTATTTCATCTCTTCACAATACATTCGCAACACCGTCGCCTTCATCCCTCCAAAATATGTTAAATATGGTAACAATTCCTCTAACCCATATTGTATTTTGGGTGTTTGTATGCTTATGTGTAAACATTTTATAAAACTGTAAAACTGTAATAGAACATTATTTTATGCATATAAACATCAAAAAGGTAGTTTTATAAACTTCATTAGAGTTTCTTATTTTTACCGAAAATTATTCATCAAATCCTCTTCTAGAGCTATCAAATAAAATATGAATAGAGAGCATAATTCATATGTAATTAGATTGCACGAAAAATTAATATGAAACTCAGAAAGCACAAATAAAATGTAAATGGAATATTATACTATAAATTTTTTGGTAACATATAATATAATATATATATATATACCATAATATATATATTATATATATATATGTATATACTATGAATATATATATTTATATATATATATAATTATTAGAGGTGTATGTGATGGGTTTTTACTATCCGCGTGCGGATGGCGGATAGTAAAAATCACTATCCGCAGATTGCGGATGCGGATTGCGGATAGTTAAGTTTTTAGAGTTTTAGCAACAGGTCTATATTATAGTATATTATATATTATAATATTATATTATATTTATTATTATTAGTATATATATATAATATATATATATATATATATATATTACTAATATATTATCAACAACATATATATTATATACTATTATATAACTTGTATATAATTATAATATATATATATATATAATAATATATATATATATTATATACTATTTTATATATATATCTATATAACTATATATATATCCTATATATATTATATATATATATATATATATTATAATATATATTTATATATATATATTAATATATATTATATATACATAATATATTATAATATATTATATATCTATATATATATTATATATATATATAATTATATATATATATCTATATATATATATATATATTATATATTATTTATATAATATTATATATACATATATATTAATATAGTATATATATATAATATTATATAATATATATATATTTATAATATATATATATATAATTATATATATATAATATACTGTTATTTTTCAGATTGCGGGACGTGCTACACCAGCTCTTTTGACCCACCACACCTAACTCTTTCCAGTCTCCACCCATTTGGATAAAGATTATATTTATGCATACTTGATTAATAATTCTCAAATAATGCTTCAAAAACAAAAGCTTCTAAGCCTGAGCCCTTTCAGGGGAGAGCTTGCTTCGCTCTTTTCATTAAATGAGACCTGCCCACTGAAAGAATTTCACTTGGTGACAATTTGTAAGGGAATTGCTAAGTTATTCTGGCGTAGTTCTGCAGAGTGTGGAAACCTTTTACGATTCTACTCCACAGGCCATTGGCATCTTAAGCCGGATTCCAAGCGGTTTTTGGC
>JABUQX010000787.1:0-25000 GCA_015478945.1 Trachelipus rathkii
ACATTCTTGAGAATTTGGTTTGTAGTTACGAATACCGTAACCGTCAGTCATAAATGATGTAATGGTTGTTGTTGTCAGGTTGAGTTGTATAATAAATTGTATGGGAAGTATTAATCAGGGTTGTTATGTTCGGTTTGGTTATTTGTTTGATTGGCTCGTTGTCTCGCCTTGTTTCTCTCTTTCCGCCATTTCATGACGGGTGGGGAGGAATATGTAGAGTTTTTTTCTTTTGATTGTTTGTTTTGTTGTTTTATATGTGCTATATTCTCCTTTTCCAGCAATCATCCTTATAATCTAATTTCCCACCATTGAAATTGATATCTGCAAGTTACTTGAAATGATCTATTAACCTCTTTTTGTGTGTTGTGTGACATTGCTTTGTGAGCTGATATCTTGAAACTCTGTCTTGATCTTTTAAAGTGGTGATGCGAAAACCTTAACGGTTGTTAAGGTATGTGTGTTTTCATCTTTGCTTTACTATTTTATCTTTAATATTTACTGTACTATATGGTAGAATATCTTCATCACTTAAATAGTATTTTTTTCTCATGAATATGATCATAAATAGTTTGAATGCTTCTTACTAGTGTATTATGTTCATGTAGGTTTCGGGTTTTGGTTATATAACTTTCACTTCATTTTTGACGAAAAACTGCAAGTATCTTTTACAACGATTCCCTTTTTCAAGTGGAAGATTTTGGCATCAGAACTAACTGAAACTATTTGCTACTATGGCTCAGGTATAATGTAATAATCTACCTGTGTAAATTTAAACTATGTACATCTTTTTGTGAGAATTTATTATGACCACCCCAAGTTGCCCCAGTTTAATTATATTCTAATTAAATAGAACTATTGTGTTCATTAGTTAACTTTCACTCCCAATTAACTAGTATATTTTACTAAAAACAATGGTTTGTGGATTTCAATAGAAACCATAGTGTGAAGTGAATGAATGCAACTCTTTGGGTAACTTTAAGTTAAAACATTCAAAGTGTATAACCTAGGGGTTTGTTATAAACTGTTAAACTTTACAAGAGCTGAGATTCAGCATAACCTATGTATGATACAAAAATAATTGTTTTTGATTAGATGTCATATATATATATATATATATATATATATATATATATATATATATATATATACATATAGAACTGAATTATATACCTGTTTATAGTGTGTGTAGTTTATCTACAAGTATATATATTATTTTTTTTGGTCTACATTTATAATATACCATTTATTGTAATTTTAAGGTTTCTTTTTAGTTTTAAGGTATAAATATTGGGGGATACAATTAACAATATAACCATGGTTATATAGAGGGTTGTGGACACCAGATGCCCTACTCAAAGAAAAATTATTATTGTTAAAATAAGGAAAAAGCTGGATACTACCTGTTATTCCTGTAACACGAACTCAAATCAAACAAAGCTGATAAGATACTTTTCCTTTCTGGGTGTGGGATTATTATTATATTGTTTTGTACCACTTAGATGTTTTTTTTTTTTTTTCATGAATAACCTTTTTGTACCCTCACTTATGAAAAGCATTATTATGATTTAATCAACCTTATTACTTTTGTACAGAAAGAAATCAATCCTTAAATATAGTTTGAGCATAAATTGAATCGTTTTTAATCCTCTCATATCTTGTATGTTATACTGGGTTTTGCATGAGCACGAGGATACATCTGTCTCTTTCTCTCTCTATTCAAAAACTCTTGTTGCACTGAACCTTTACCTCTTGGTGTTGGAACTGTACAAATCTGGTGGTCGTTGGTAAACTTTGAAATTTAGTTTTTTTTGTATCTAGTTACTGTATTTTCTTAGAGAAGTGTGCTGGATTGAGGGTATGGTTTACATTTGAGGGAGTTGGTAACATTTCCTTCCTAATAATAACCTTTGGTGATTGGACCCTTAGATCCTTGTAAAACCTTCCTTGTACTCTTAGCAATATTCAATTATAGAGTAGATTAGATAATCTCTTCTCTTATTCCCTATACTTTGCATGGTAATTGGTGAACTTTGTTTTTTTAACATTTGTTTATTTTGTTGTGTATCTTTTAGTATATCTAATTCACTTTCCTATCATAGTTTTTTTTATCCTGGCATGAGTTTACTTTAGAACCATAGCAAGAGGGTGTTTGATGGTGGTCGAAAAGTGTTTGTTTTTTTTTGGTGTTGGTCTAGGTCAAATTTGAATGCTTTTCGTCAGATACCTCTTGTACCTGATATGATTTTGTGGGTTCTGTAGTTTTTGCTGGGAGTTGATCTGAATCATTATACCTTTGTTTTACCATATACTACCTATGTTGCTGGTTGCTGGCTGAGAAAATAAATTTTTGAGGAGGGAAACTGGTCGAAAAGTGTTAAAAAGTGTTTAATATCATCGGAGAAAGGTAATTGAGTACATACACCTGCTAATACCCCAACTTGGCTAATTTACAAACTTTATTTCACCTATATTTTTTTTCCCTTTTCATGTTAACTGAGTGAGAAGCTGAGTGTTCCTTATTTCCCTGTCTTTCTGTGTTGATGTCGCATGGCTTGGTTCTCATTGTGTGCATTGCACGTGTTGGTTTCGTTTAGAAGAGGAGGGAAGAGTGGATAAAACAGCGGTAAGTTTCGGAAACTACACAATAATTTTTTTTTATTGTCCGATTGGACCAATATATTGATATTACGTTTTTCACTGTAGTATATTTGCTTGTTGTCTTGACATTTGTAACTTATTGTTTATATTTAAAAAAGGGTGAACTTACTGACTAAAGAATCACACTCAAAAATTACAACCCTTATATTGGTAGCAGAGCGTAGTTTCTGATACTGCTGCTCATATAGCTACCCTTTCCTTCCTGTCTTTGTTGGTGTTGTCTTGGTTTGTTGACAATTGAATAATTGAATAAACTTTTGGGTTGTTGGTAAGTTTGTTGTCCGTTGTATTGTTTGCTTTTTTTGTTGAAATAATGGCTGATCATAAATTAACAGGTGACGAAACACCCCCTAACCCCAGAGAAGGGGAGAATGTCACCCAATTACAAAATTCTGAAGATGGACAGGAAAACGATACATTGGAGCGTAAGGACGCAGTCGATCCCACTTCTCAGGTGGTGAACACTAGTGAAGGGGGATTGCGACCAGTACTCCCATCAAGTTCCATCCCAGATGATGGAATAACCAGAGAACAGTTGGCCCAGCAATATTCCTTGTCTAATGATTTGATGGACCGAATGAATAGATTGACCCAAATAACAGAGAATCAGGGGACCGCCTCTGTGTTACCACTGGAGAATGGTCAACAACAGACCCAACCGTCCTCTACTCTGGTTTCTCAGAGCCAGACTACACGTCCTTCTTCAACGGAATTACTTCCATTTCCAATCACTGACAAAGATTGGTTAAAGGCCATATATCGACAGAACCAAGAAATGATAATGGCTTTGACGAAAGTTGTTTTGTTGTTGGAGAAGCATACACCTAACTCGAATAAAATGATCCCAGTAGGCAAGTACTCCTTAGAAAATGGAGAACCATTTCCTCAATTTCTGCAAAGGTTTGAGGAATATGCCACAATAACCTACCCTAGAGCAACTGCTGAAGGGTGGCGAACACACCTGGGAATGTATCTCGAAGGTGACATCAAAAAGGTGTATGATGTATTAATGAAAAATAACGCTGGTTATACCATAATAAAAGCCCAACTGAACGAATGGTTCGCTGAATGTTTACGAAAGAAGGTAAAAACCCACCTAAAGAATTTCAATGAGGCAAAGATCCTTCCTCATGAAACAATACCTCTCTATGCATTGAGATTGCAGGGGTTAGCTGAAATGGCTTTTCCTGGATCTGATGTCAAAGACATGAAGATGGTTAGAGAGAAATTGGTCGGCAGCCTGCCCCTTGATATGCAGGAAAAGGTAAATGCTTCTGCGGTGGTGTGTGAAATTGCTATGAGGGGCTTACCACTCGATTGGGATGGCCTAGTGAAACTTATAACTCAACATTACACAGGGGGACGTAAATCTAGTGAGGAACAAAACGTATATCCACCAACAACACAGGGTACTGAGAATTCGCCTTCGTCTCCGGAGGTGATTGATCTCACAGCCCTCCATCCATATTCATCGATGGGAGCAACTCCCCCAGTTACGACACAAGAATATTATTCTCAGAGAAATACAACCCAAGGACCACAGTCTAATTTGGGTTATGAACAATGTGGACAGCCGTTGTATTATGGTCAAACATCCGCTTATTATGGAACACCTTTTCAAAATAACTTCAACCCCAATATAGTGGGATCATACTCTGTACCAACATTTGCTCAGGTGGCTGCACAGTCACCTATACCTTCCACAAATATTAATGACTCTCAAAGACCTAATACTCCGCCTGTTTCTCCACGGAATAATCGAACGTTTTATGCCTCAAAACGGGGCCCACCATCTCCGAAACAAAAACGGCAGATGCCACAACAGGTAAACACTTCTTTGAATCCTCCCAATGTACCACAGTACCAATCACCACAAAAACCTTGGTGGTCGGGCAATAACCTGTCTTGTAAATATTGCAAGCAGGCAGGTCATGACGTTCGGGACTGTCCATCTCGCCCTTATTGCCATTTTTGTGGAAAAAGGGGGCATATATTTGATGAGTGCTACCTACACAAGAATAAATGTATTCGATGCGAAGCTAACGGACATGTGGTGCAGAACTGTCCGCAAACAAGAGAAAAACAACAGCAATGCGATTCTACTCCTCGATGTCCCTTCTGTCAAGGGGATCACCTGGGTATGAATTGTACGAAAAAGAAACCACATTCAAAAAACTAGTTAGCTCTGTGGGGAGTGGCCCACCCGCAGAGCCACCATCACTGATTCAAGAAGTCCCAAAATCACAAAGAGATAAAAAACAACATCCATCCACTAAAGGGTCACCGTCATTACTCTTGGCAACCGAAATTGATAATTCAGAAATAATTCCCGAACTATTGGAAGTCAATGTCCCTGTTCTTGAATATGGGATAGACTTCATTGAAGATCCTCCAAAGGTATTAATAACTTCATCTATGAATAATGAAACTAATAAAATAAATGAAACAAAGGTAGATGTTTCAGTCAATACTGACTCTACAACATCTTCCCAATGTTTATCCCATCCGGGAACTCTAGCAACCACTGTTAACATTGACTCTTCGTTGATTCAAAAGACCCTCCAATCTGAGGTACCAGTACTAAAAGAAGATCCGAAAATAAACGGCCTGAAAGGCCCATTTCTCCAGTTAAGGATTACTCAATCCCTTCTGGAAGAAGCCTTAGTGATAGGCGTTGTAATTGATAATTCTACTCAAACGGAACTGTTGGAAGCTTTGGTTGATACTGGAGCATCTGTCAGTATAATAACCAATCGAACATATAAATTATTAGATCCTTCTTTATATCCTTTGAAACCTACCAAATATACAGGTCTTCGTGGCATCGGTGATGTCGTTTTTGAAGTCCTTGGTGCAGTTACTCTGTCTTTACATCTTTCTAATAACTATTGTACTAGGGCCAGAGATTTTGTTGTTGTGTCAGACGAGGTGGTATCTTATGGTTTGGTTATTGGTTATGACCTTTTGCATACGGAAAACATCTTGCCCGATTTAGCTAATAAAGAATTGATTACACGACATAACGATAGTCTTTTGGTCATTGCAAAAGATATACGGACCAAAAATGGTCAAGAACATGCAGCTAAATTAGCTACAGGAGTAAACATTCCTTCAAATAATTGGATGGAAGTGTCGCTTGCACAGGAAAAATGGTTCCCAGAACCCTCTTATCCAGCTCTTTTGTTGTTCACACCTAGTGAACAGAATTACTGTTTTATGGATCACGCTGTTATTCCCTATTCCCATGATACTCCCATAAAATTGCCTTGTTATAATCTAACTGATCACAATATAAAAATTAAACAAGGTTATACCTTAGGAACATTTTCTATCCTTTCAGTAAATCCCACTAATACAATTCCTACACATTTAGTTGAACTAACACAGAAATTGCAAAATACATATAAAGAATGGACACCTGCAAACCTCCATGAGGCTTTTGACCTGGATTCCACCGATCTAACCCAAGAACAAAAAGACCAACTGATACAATTACTACTTAAATATCCAACCACACTGAGTCTGGGAGATACAGACGTAGGATGCACTTCCATCTTAAAGCATTCTATAGAAACAATAATTGACGACCCAGTGTGTGAACCGGTTAGAAGACTCCAGGGTCCAATACTGTATGAGGTTGAGGAGGTATGTAGAAAACTGGAAGCCGATGGCATCATTCGACAATCGTTCTCTCCCTACTCGGCCCCAGTTGTTCCCATTAGAAAACCTGACGGGACGATGCGCTTGTGCATTGACTATAGAAAATTAAATTCAGTTACAAAAGGAGACTCTTTTCCTATACCTAACCTAATAGATACACTATTCAGTCTCAAGGGAAAACAATATTTCACAACTATCGAAATAATAAAAGGTTATTATCAAATAGAAATGGAGGAAGACAGCGTAGAAAAAACCGCATTTTCTACACCATTATCCCATTGGGAATTCTTACGAATGCCCTTTGGTGTTAAAAATGGACCAGCTACCTTCCAAAGAGCCATGAATCTTGCACTAAGTCACATCCCTTGGACGAAAGTTGTGATCTATATTGATGACGTACTAATAGTTAGTGACACTTTTGAACAGCATTTATCCATCTTAGAAGAAGTCCTTGTAGCATTCATGGTGAATGGGTTTAAGTTAAAACCTCAAAAACCTTATTTACTCAGAAGAAAGTAAAATCTTTTGACATTACAATCGTCAAAAGAGGGCATGAACCTTGGAAAGAAACGCTACAGGGAATAAGAGATTCCCTGACCCAAAAGAACTGTTAGGCGAAGCTGAGACCAATTTATGGGTTTATTGAACTTCCTATCGCAGGACAACATCCTTTAATTGTTCGGTCAAGCACAACCATGTTCGAATTATTCAAAAGTAAAAGTAATGTTAATTGACTGAAACAATGCCAAAGGCCTTTGATACTTTAAAACAACTTTTGACTACACCTCCTTGTTAGTAAATCCGGATCGATCAGATAAGGCGAACCCCTTGTTACTATACACCGACGGCATCTGAGTAGTGCTGGGGCATTGATTCTTAGCCAAATACAAAGGCAACGAAAGAAAAACCAATTGCTTTCATCTCCACAGTTTTTTCGAAAGCCCAAAGGAAATATAGTACCACAGAAAGGGAAGTAGCCGCCATACGGTGGGCTATTAGATCTTTGAAACCTTTTCTCTATAAAATCAAAGTAATAATATTCACAGATCATCAACCTATATTGTTCCTTCAGAACATGCCATTAGTAAACCCTCGGGTGGCTAGAACTTTAGAAGAATTAAATGACCTGGACTATGAGTTGTGTTACTTGCCAGGTAAGGAAAATATCATAGCCGACATATTGTCTAGATCTCACTATGAATTGAAGCTGGAAGCCATGGAAACAAGTTATCTTCCGGAAGTCCCTGATGGCTTTAAAGAAATTTTAATGCCAGGAGGTGGCGATTCGTTGTTCCAGTGTTTTTCCCATTACGAGTATGATCACATGGACCAACATTTAGAATTGAGGGTTGAAGTCGTGGATGAATTATTAGCACATCGTGAAAAGTATCACTTACCAACTGGTAGGAATGAAAAAGGTGTGCTCAAACAACTCCAACTGACTAGGTATCCGGGGCAACTCCCATTTATTCATAGTATCCAAGCCTATGCTAAATTGCGACAGGTAAAAGTATTGGTTTATTTTAATAAGAATCATCCTTTGCAGTTTGGATTACCTGATAGCAAAAAGAAGTTGTTTTTGTTTTGTCGTAGTGGTATTCATTTTAACCGACTTGTTACAACGGAAAACGTTTTACCCGAGTCGGTCATGATGTCATTGGAAGCGTATCCTAGTCCACCTGTAATCCAATCTTCTTTGTTGGTGGTTATTCATTCATTGGAACCAGAATCTCCAAATGAAAATAATTTAGCGAAAGATACAGTCAATCTTGTACAAACTCTTTTTGACTCCGGTGGGGAGGAGTCAGGTGGTAATGACATACCTAACACAATCATTTCTTTGAAAAACTTTACTATGATTATTAATACTCAAGATACCGTAGAAATTTTGATGTCTCAGATTGTTGATTGTCAGAAAAATGACCCTTTGTTAAGGCGTTTGAAAAGAGCCTTACACCATAATCAACCTCTGAGAGGTCCTCTTAAATTGTTCCGTTATTCTCTGAATTCTTTATCACTCTTGGATGATATCTTAATACATCAAAATCGCAATGATCAGTACAATTATGTGGTATCATTTCTTTTTGCAGTACAGGTCAGTGATCAATCATCATGAATTCGCCCATATAGGACAACGTAAATTATATGCGTTATTGGAGAACCTTGTATGGCATCCCAAGTTAAGAGAAATTTGTAAGGATGTTTCTATGGCATGTCATACGTGCCAGTTGGCTAAAATTTCTAACATATTTAATACACCACCAAAAATAAAGATTAACACTAGATATCCTTTCGAATTAACAGCTGCAGATCTTATTCAGCTACCAAAATCCCGGAAAGGAAACAACTATGCTCTTATATTTATAGATCATTACAGCAAATGGGTGGCTGCTGTGCCAATTAAAAGTAAACATACATCTCTAGTTGCTGCGGCCCTTGAAAGTATAATCCCTTATCTCCCTCTAATCCCTTCTCGCTTACTAACTGATAATGCCCGAGAATTTCGTGGGCCAATTTTTGAAGATCTTTTACGGTCTTTGAATATATATCACGTGTATACTACACCCTACAACCCTTCATCAAATGGTATTGTTGAGCGAGTCAACCGAACATTATTACAATATTTGCGTGTTTCTTTACAAGATCCAACAGAATGGGACTCCCTTTTACATCATGTAATCTTAACTTACAATCATTCTAAACACTCAGAAACTGGTAAAACTCCAGCTGAAATCTTATACCGGGAGGCCCATGATACCCGTCCAAAATTACCTTGGACCAGATTTTCCCAATATTGGGATGAAGGTCATCGAAATTTTCGACCATACGTTGTTGACCAGTTGGTAGCATTAAAAATCCACTTACCTGGGGATCTTACAGTAAATAAGTTCAAGGAAAGATACCAGGGTCCTTTGCAGATTATACACATAAACTCTAATAATGTAACTTATGTGGTGGAAGCGTTAGATACTAGACGAAAATATCGAGTACATCATCGTCAGTTGAAACGATGGATTTCACCTCCGTTGTATTTACAACGAACTCCTATCTTTATGGAATTATTGACCAAACCCTTATCGTTCGAGGGAGAACCCTCTGAGGAAATTGCTGAAGAGTCAATACCGGCTCCTTCAGACACAACTCCCACTGAGCTACCCTTAAATTTTGATGATGACTTGGATGATGAGGACTTTTTGGGTTTCCCAGATATACCAGGTCCAGAACTTTTTAATGATGTGATTTACCACTTAAATCAGAGTGTATTGTTAGCTAATTCTTTAAACCAATATTTAGATGAACCTGAACACAATGGGCATCCTCAAATGGATCAAATGGATGGTAACATCAGTATCAATCATGATCAGCTGAGTGATGTTTCCTCCTATTATTTGGGAAACTTGTTTATTACACCTGAACAAATTGCCCTCAGCCCATCTTTGATAAAAAATTCTCCAACTTTTACAAATGTATCTCCAAACTTAATCCACACTCCTTCCTATATCTCCTATACACCCCTAATAATAACTGATACTAGAGAAGTACCTCCGGTGCCTAGACATCAAGTCAGGAGGCTTTCTTTAGGAGAGGGTGTATCACGAGATAGTATTACAGATCTCCCTTGTGACATAAGTAGCGGAACTGTCTATCCCCCATTAAAATCTTTAGATATGGGCACTACTCCAGTCCAAAGAACTGAATTGCCCAAATTACTATTCTCACCTAGTTGTGAGGAAGAAACTGAATCATTTCCTCTAACTGAACAATCAATTAAAGAATTTTTAGAATGGGAAAAGTCTCCGGTAATGGTTCCGGAAATAGCCCAAACTACTTTTAGTGGAAAAAGGAAAATAGTTCACTGGGCTCCTGAAACGATCATCCCCTCAATCCCTGAAGATAGGTCAAGTGAAATTGCGGAAGAGGCCGATTTTTCAGAGCCAGTAGCTGCTCGAACCCGAAAAAGAGCAACAGTCACAGAATTAAATGAACCTTGGGTGCAGACTCGCATCTTAGAGAGGAGAAAGCGAACAGAATAAACTGAGGAAATAAGTAGAAGCAGAAAATCAACGGATGGAACCCCAATGTTCTAGGTAAGTGATTTAACTAGTATTAGATTAGATTTGAAATATAATTGACTATATAATAATGGCTTGATATATATAATATTTTTTTGTCATGTAACTATTTTTCTTATTTTAGAATGGATGAGTGTCAAATGGGAATGATCCAAAGATGATCTACTATGGAACGGAAAACACTTTTCTATCAAGGAATTTAGAACAAGATGCTCCTCAGATGGAATTATTGAATGTACAAACCCAAACCAACTAAATATTGCAATGTATGGGCTAAAAACCCTTATTTTAGCCTTAAATGAGATATAATGCCTAATTATAATAAAGTAAATGAGATAACATATTTAAATAGTAATTTTGTAAGAAAATTAAATTTAAAATTTTTTAATAAAATAATATCCTTGTAATTGTTTTTATTGGTAATTGGTAACCTTGACGTTGTAAGGTGTGACAAATACACTATTGAGATTTGGAGGTTACACTATGCAATAGATAGGGGTGAGAAAGATAAGGTGTTGTGATGATAAAATGGTTGTGGTTAATACGGTTTTATGTAATGGTGATTTTTTTTGTATGAACATGTTTATAGATTTAGTGTTTGACATTTTGCTATGAGAAATTAATTTGTGCTATTATATGTTTCAGATATTGTTGGCCGGTCATTCTATGGTGTCATACCTTGAGTCTTTTTATGATTCTTGG
Organism: Trachelipus rathkii; assembly: GCA_015478945.1. Taxonomy (NCBI): domain Eukaryota; kingdom Metazoa; phylum Arthropoda; class Malacostraca; order Isopoda; family Trachelipodidae; genus Trachelipus; species Trachelipus rathkii. The sequence continues at coordinate 11,094 of JABUQX010000787.1, forward strand.
TCACATAACCCTGAGAACAGAGTTATAAAATTTAAACGGTTCATTTTGGCATCCTTCGAAGATGTACCAAAAAGCATAAAATATGAAGTATCCCAGCATACTACACATGTCTTGGTCTTTTCCATCTTTAGAATGGCATACACACAGGCCCGATACACATTGACCAAGGGTTCCTATAATAAGGAATACACAGTCACCTTACCTGACTTAACTTTTAAGGCCGAAGATGCTCTTAAGGTCATTAAAGAGATTTATCAGGAAGTTTTAAAAAACAAAAAACCTTCTGATGATTAAAGATGTTCCTTGTATTACCCGCTTTCCCTGACTTGCCTTATTACAACTTCCATCGTTGTATTGCCTATGCACCTCCAGAGGTACAAACATGGTACGAAAATCTCCCTCGCACCACACCCAAAGAATTAAATGAAGACACCATTAGAGTATATAATGAACTTCATCGCTTACATACATCCTCGCTAAAGTGGGAAGAAAAGAGGACAATTGCTATGTCTGACGCACTTCGTTTTATACCCGACCATAAATTGTATAAAGAATATCAGCGACTAAAAAACCCCAGAAACACTGTCTACTCTTTGGGTCCGAATGGTTACAATAGTGACGGTATTCATCCCAATGCAGAATTCGGAAATGCTTTTTGGGTTATGATTAATTATTTTGGGACTTTTACAGTTCCAAAAGAGCCCTCCACTGAACCTTTCCACATGACTCGAGCTTCTCAATTACGAAAGGTAACTATTACTATCGGAAATGACCTGGTTAGTGAGGCCACAACCTCATCAACGGGTCAATTACCCCAAGCTCAAGCCCAAGACATCTCAGAAACATCCACCCGACCATTGGAAGGGAGGAAAACTCTGAGACCCTTACGGGCATCTGATGGTCAATCAAGACCTCAGAAACATTCCAGTGTCTCACTTCCCTCTGAGATACTGGATGATGCTATACCATCTACCTCTGGGGTACAACAAGAGACAGTCTTTGGTCCTTCTTGGCTCAATCTCGTTATGATCCTGAACAATGTTCTGCTGATGTGTCTGTTTTTGATCCGATGCCCTTGGCTTCAAGAGCATATAGATTTAAACGACCCCCTTCACCTTCATTCTTAGAATCGGAAGCAAAGGTTCGCCCTAGAGCTTCGTTAGCTAAGTCTCTAAAACGGATGTCGATGCATGAGTCAGACCTCATTCAGGCCTCTTTTGACAAGTTTGCAGATTATTCCTTGGGTTCTTTGCATACAAAGAACGACACTATCGATGGAAAGGAGTTTAGGCACATTCTTGAGAATTTGGTTTGTAGTTACGAATACCGTAACCGTCAGTCATAAATGATGTAATGGTTGTTGTTGTTGGGTTGAGTTGTATAATAGACTGTATGGGAAGTATTAATCAGGGTTGTTATGATCGGTTTGGTTATTTGTTTGATTGGCTCGCTGTCTCGCTTGGTTTACCTCCGCCATTTCATGACGGGTGGGGAGGAACATGTAGAGTTTTGCTTTTGATTGTTTGTTTTGTTGCTTTATATGTGCTATATTCTCCTTTTCCAGCAATCATCCTTATAATTTCCCACCATTGAAATTGATATCTGCAAGTTACCTTGAATGATCTATTACCCTCTTTTTGTGTGACATTGCTTTGTGAGCTGATATCTTGAAACTCTGTCTTAGTCTTCTAAAGTGGTGATGCGAAAACCTTAACAGTTGTTAAGGTATGTGTGTTTTCATCTTTGCTTTACTATTTTATCTTTAATATTTACTGTATTATATGGTAGAATATCTTCATCACTTAAATAGTATTTTTTCTCATGAATATGATCATAAATAGTTTGAATGCTTCTTACTAGTGTATTATGTTCATGTAGGTTTCGGGTTTTGGTTATATAACTTTCACTTCATTTTTTGACGAAAAACTGCAAGTATCTTTTACAACGATTCCATTTTTCAAGTGGAAGATTTTGGGCATCAGAACTAACTGAAACTATTTGCTACTATGGCTCAGGTATAATGTAATAATCTACCTGTGTAAATTTAAACTATATACATTTTTTTTGTGCGGATTTATTATAACCACCCCAAGTTGCCCCAGTTTAATTATATTCTAATTAAATAGAACTATTGTGTTCATTAGTTAACTTTCACTCCCAATTAACTAGTATATTTTACTAAAAACAATGGTTTGTGGATTTCAATAGAAACCATAGTGTGAAGTGAATGAATGCAACTCTTTGGGTAACTTTAAGTTAAAACATTCAAAGTGTATAACCTAGGGGTTTGTTATAAACTTTTAAACTTTAAAAGAGCTGAGATTCAGCATAACCTATGTATGATACCAGAAAAATTGTTTTGATTAGATATCATATCTATATATATATATATATAGAACTGAATTATATACCTGTTTATAGTGTGTGTAGTTTATCTACAAGTATATATATTATTTTTTTTGGTCTACATTTATAATATACCATTTATTGTAATTTTAAGGTTTCTTTTTAGTTTTAAGGTATAAATATTGGGGGATACAATTAACAATATAACCATGGTTATATAGAGGGTTGTGGACACCAGATGCCCTACTCAAAGAAAAATTATTATTGTTAAAAATAAGGAAAAGCTGGATACCTACCTGTTATTACCTGTAAAAACGAACTCAAATCAAACAAAAGCTGATAAGATACTTTTCCTTTCTGGGTGTGGGATTAATTATTATATTGTTTTGGTACCACTTAGAATGTTTTTTTTTTTTTTTTTCATGAATAACCTTTTTGTACCCTCACTTATGAAAAGCATTATTATGATTTAATCAACCTTATTACTTTTGTACAGAAAGAAATCAGGTCTTAAATATAGTTTGAGCATAAATTGAACCGTTTTTAATCCTCTCATATCTTGTATGTTATACTGGGTTTTGCATGAGCACGAGGATACATCTGTCTCTTTCTCTCTATTCAAAAACTCTTGTTGCACTGAACCTTTACCTCTTGGTGTTGGAACTGTACAAATCTGGTGGTCGTTGGTAAACTTTGAAATTTAGTTTTTTTTTGTATCTAGTTACTGTATTTTCTTAGAGAAGTGTGTGCTGGATTGAGGATATGGTTTACATTTGAGGGAGTTGGTAACATTTCCTTCCTAATAATAACCTTTGGTGATTGGACCCTTAGATCCTTGTAAAACCTTCCTTGTACTCTTAGCAATATTCAATTATAGAGTAGATTAGATAATCTCTTCTCTTATTCCCTCTACTTTGCATGGTAGTTGGTGAATTTTGTTTTTTTACATTTGATTATTTTGTTGTGTATCTTTTAGTATATCTAATTCACTTTCCTATCATAGTTTTTTAATCCTGGCATGAGTTTACTTTAGAACCATAGCAAGAGGGTGTTTGATAGTGGTCGAAAAGTGTTTGTTTTTTTTTGGTGTTGGTCTAGGTCAAATTTGAATGCTTTTCGTCAGATACCTCTTTTACCTGATATGATTTTGTGGGTTCTGTAGTTTTTTTTTGCTGGGAGTTGATCTGAATCATTATACCTTTATTTTACCATATACTACCTATGTTGCTGGTTGCTGAGGAAATGAGTCTTTAAGGAGGGAAACTGGTCGAAATATAAGTGTAAAAAAAGTGATTAATATCATCGGAGAAAGGTAATTGAGTACATACACCTGCTAATACCCCAACTTGGCTAATTTACAAACTTTATTTCACCTATATTTTTTTTCTCTTTCATGTTACCTGAGTGAGAAGCTGAGTGTTCCTTATTTCCCTGTCTTTCTGTGTTGATGTTGCATGGCTTGGTTCTCATTGTGTGCATTGCACGTGTTGGTTTCGTTTAGAAGAGGAGGGAAGAGTGGATAAAACAGCGGTAAGTTTCGGAAACTACACAATAATTTTTTTATTGTCCGATTGGACCAATATATTGATATTACGTTTTTCACTGTAGTATTTTTGCTTGTTGTCTTGACATTTGTAACTTTTTGTTTATATTTAAAAAAGGGGTGAACTTACTGACTAAAGAATTACACTCGAAAATTACAAACCCTTATAATATATATATATATATATATATATATATATATATATATATATATATATATATATATATATATATATATATATATATATATATATATATATTTTAGTTGTCACCACCACCACTTACGAGCAGAGCCCTATTCAGAGAGGGGGTGTTGCAAGCTAAAACTTCATCCACAAGCGTAAATTACGGCACAGACGCAGGCTTAAAGTGAGGGAGATTAATTCAGCAGGAAACCACAGGAGATGGAAGAGAATTCCACAGAACAGATGTGGCAGGAAAGAAGGTAGCACCGCAGCGAACTTGCCTGGAGTTACCTACATCAACGCAAAATAACTCGCAACCCCTTGTGCTACGAGGGCGGTCCGTAAAGGTGGTGGTACGCAAGTGGTAGTTCCCTCGAACACCTGCCGCTGCGGTACCTATAGAAAAAGAGATAAAGCACCAACATCGCGCCACAAAAATAGAGGGTCAAGTGAACTGGAAAGTACAGAACAGTTTATAAGCCTTTTGGCCTTTGACTCGACCCTGTCCAAAAGCCGGGTGAAACCAGAGCCCCCCAGATATGAGAACAGTACTCCATACAAGGGCGGATGAGACCCTTGTATAGCTGGAGTAACTGAGAAGAGGAAAAAAAATCTCGCAGTCTAAACAGAACTCCCAGTTTCTTTGAGGCCGCCCTCAACCGTTGTGATGTGAGGTTTTCCAAGAACATTTTTTTCTGTTTATGTTAAGGCCAAGATGTTTATATTGTCAACAGGAGAGACGAGAGAACCGTCGAAAGAGATAGGAAAGTTAGAAGGTGTTTTAGAGAGGGAGATTTGTAGAAGTTGAGTTTTTAAAGAATTGAATTTCACAAGGTTGAGACGACCCCAATCGGAAATTCTATCCAGATCAGCGAGAATAGAATCGGAAAGATTAAGACGAGAGGCAATTCTAGAAGTAAAAGAGGGAGCAGAATTGAAATGAGTAATAAAAAGTAGGAATAAAGGGGGTAGCCGAAAAGGTCCATGCGGCATAAAAATGAATGAAAGTACTGAAACTGAGAGTCAGACTTTATTCTGAGAAGAATCATTAATGAAAAGTAAGAATAAGTAGGAGATACCAGACAGAACCCTGAAGAACATCCACTAATAACAGAAAAAGAAGATGTCGCTCCATCAACTACAGCCGATATTGAGCGATTTGAGAGAAAACTAGACATAAGTAAGCAAAGAGAAGGAGGAAACAAAGGAGGGGAGCTTGGACGGCAGTGTCGCGTGCCATACCCGGTCAAATGCTTTGGAATTGTCAAGCGCCAACCACGGAAGTCTCCCCGTAGTTCCTAAGGGCGGAAAACCATAAATCAGTTAAATAGGAAAGTATATCACCAGTAGACCTCGAATTGCCGAAAGCCGTACTGGCGTCGGAAAGAAGTGAAGAATGAGATTCCAGAATGGTCTAAGAAGTGAGAGTTAAGAAAGGGTTTCAAGATCTTAGATAGAAAACAGGTGAGAGCTATAGGGCGATAGTTAGGAAGGATCAGACGGCTTCCTTTTTTCGGAATAGGTTGGACATGTGCGTGCTTCCAACAACTGAGGGAAAGTGTTAGTATTGAGACACAGAGAATATATTGAATCGAGGGGAGGGGGCCAGCTCGGAAGCACACTCCCTCAAAACTCGGGGAGGGATGCTCATCTGGGCCCCCACCGGCTTCCAAATGTTCATAGATCTCAAGGAGCCTATGCACCGCGATCAATATGTAATCAAGGCAAAGACATAGGTACACCTGAGAGGAGAAGGTGGAGGAGGAGGGATGGCCCGAATCGTCCAGGGTTGAGTTAGAGGAAAATAGGAGGCCGACGAGATTGGCCTTTTCATGTTGGAGAGTTTACAACAGAGCTATCAGATCGAATAAGAGGAGGAAAGGCAGATTCACTGGCAGTTGTTCTATATAATATATATATATATATATATATATATATTATAATATATATATATAATATAAACTATATATATATATATATATATATATATATATAATAATATAATATATATATATATATATATATATATATATATATATATATATATATATATATAATAAAAGTTAAAAAAAAAAAAAAACATTTTTCAGTTTTTGGCCTATAACTATTAAACTATTTTACATATCGGACTTTTATAATAATTTCTTATAATGGCAAGGCCTAGGCTATAATCCCATGAAAAATTATTTGTTTCGCTTTAATACTTTTAAAATTATTTAGAATAAAAAAAAAAAAAACAAAAAAAACACCGTTTACAAAAAAAAACAATGTAACGAAAAAAAAACCCACTTCTAAAAACCCTTCCTAGAGCGACAATATGTCATCATATGTCAGTTAAATCTTTTTTAAGCATATTTTATGAAAAATATTATTAAAAAAAGTAAAAAAAAAAAAGTAAAAATTTAATAATTAAAATCAGATAGTCATTTCAGAAAAAAAAATTCGCCATTTTTTTTTTAAAGTAACTAACTTAAAAACTATAACACTTACAGAAATTAGTTCTAGATATGATAAAATATGGGCATTTGGCAATCATTTAAGGTAAAGAAATTAAAAAAATAAAAATAATAACTATTTTAAAAAAATTTCTACAAAAAGAAGGAAAATTTTTTTTGGGGGCAATTTCAGAAAACCTAAAAAAAATATATAAATTTTACCCATTTTTGGTTGACACTAGCTGAAATGAGCTTCTCTAACGTGTTAGTAGTAAGTAAGAATGATAAATTAGCTGTATTGCCAGATTTAGCTGATTTTTGTTAAATCTGGCACCCTTAGCAATTTTTAGCTAATTTTTAGTTTTTGTTGTTGTCGGGTATGTTTATATGGGTTTCCGATGCCTCCGAGTCGATTCCCGTGGTTACTGAGTCAATTGGCCACCCCAGTCAAGGGTGAGGGGGGTGGGGGGGGAGAATGGAATGGAAATCTGAAATTGCCCCGGGTTCATAAATGTTAAATAACTTTTTAACGAAATGTGCTATCAATATGCATATCAATATGTATACATAGCTTAAAAAACCTGTACTATCAAAGAGTAAATGATTAAAATTCCCTAATTATTTTTTTATTTTTGTAAAACACTGACCTTATGAATCAAAACTGAAAAATATTTTTTTTTTTTTTTAAAAAAAATCAAAAAATAGGTTATAGATTTATTATTTTTTTATAATTAAATAAGTGTAATATTAGGAAATTTGCTGTGCTGAATAACCCCCACCTCCTCTAACTCCTTGAATAGTTTCCATCTAATACCCCTGCATTGAATAGGTTGTAAAACCCCCCTACACGCCTTTCCTTGAATATGATGAAGGGTAAGCCGGCCACATAAAACGCGTGTTGATGCATTCTAAAACCTCAAAGGTTGAAACTAGCCACTCGGCAACAGCGGGAATCGACTCGGCATACCTCAAAACATACTAGCCAACACCAAGCTCGGCTCTGTAGCTCGAGAAATAAAAAGTTGCATAGGTGCATTAGAAAAGGGGGGTAAGGGGTACTATCTAATACTAAACCATGGTAAGAGTGATTAGATTGCATCATAAACCACGGGAATCGATTCACCATCATCTATTATATACTAATTGATACCTTTATCGGGTATATTCCGTGACATACGATATACCATGCTAGAAGCATTAGAAAAGGGGGGCGGGGTACTAAACCATGGTAGGAGTGCCACAATCCCGTTATAAACCACGGCAATCGATTCCCTATACCTTAAAATATAGGAATCGAACCCAGATTCGGACCACTTATCTCAATATTAACACAATGCTAGAAGTGCTAGAAATTATACACAATGCAGGAGCGCGTGTGACGTCACTTCTAGCACATCGAAATGTGATTGATACTATATATATATATAATACCGGTATATAGATATATATATATTTATATACCATATATAATTATATAATAAAAAGTACAGACCATTTTACATAAACAAGACAAATGTTATCATGAATATATACATTGTATAACAGAATGGGCTTTCTTTATTTTGGTACCCATACTGACAGAAGGAAAAAAACAACCATACAGCATGTTGATAGGAGTTATAGGGCATATACATGCACGTTTTCCAAATTAATTTGGATTGTTTTTTTTTTTTTCATTACAGTGGTTTTTTTTTTAGAGCTCAACTCAAGGGTCCGGGGGGGGGGGGGGGGCTTAAATAATATTTCAAAAAATTTTGTGTTTAATGGTTAAAAGGATGGGGCCAACAAGGAAATGAATAAAATATTTACTAATTTTAATTCTTAATGCAGTGAATGCTTGAAAAGTCTCAAAATGGCCGCTCAAAAATGAAAATTGTGAAATTTTCAAAAAAATGAAAAAAAATTCCCAAAATTTTCAAAAAATCGACTTCGAACCATTATAAAATTTTTTCACTCTAATCCTAGATGCGATTAATAGGTGCACCAAATTTTTTCGCTCTAGACCTCATATTTACCGAGATACAGCAATGGGTTTTTTTTATGTAACAAATGGGCTTGGTTTTTTTTTGTGTAACAGCACTATATATATATATATATATATATATATATTATATACTATATATGATATATATATTATATATATATATATATATATATATATATATATATATATATATATATATATATATATATATGTATATTATAATATACACACACACAGTCGTGTCCCTCATAGAACACGGTCTTATACTCTTATAGAACACAGTCTCGCTATAATGCGGTTGGTAAAAATATAGTAAAAAGAAAAATTAAAATTACAAAAATACAAAAATAAAATTAAAATTCTGTAATATACATACATATATATATATGTGTCAAAAGCGTCAATTACAGATAATGATCTATTTCTCAAAAAAGCAGCCTATGCAATCTACAGATTCGGAAGCGCCTTCATCTCCAACTCCTTCAACATTATTTACACATTGAAAGAAACTATTTTTGTGTGCAGTTGGATTAACTTTAAAATTTTATATTACAGTACTTAATCTATTCAATTAAATGTAAAAAAAAATAAAAAATTAGCTCCAAATTATAAAGGTTTATACATTGTATATTTTTTTCATTTAAAAGAACTTTTTTTTATCAATTTAAGATACGTACAATACTGTACTGTAATGTAATAAATATTCTACTAATTAACTAGTCAATAAAATGTTTATACACTGTACTGTAAATAACATTATATCTGCAAATTTATTCAATTATTATTAAGGATAAATAAAATACTGCTGCTATTTTATTTACCTTATACAAAGGTAAAAATTTAAAATTAATGATTTTTCAGGGGGGTTAAAGCTATAAGCGATGTCGCCTATAACGTGGGATGCCAGGAACCTAACCTTCGCATTCTATGAGTGACGCATAAATATATATATACCGTAAAACGGGGGAAAACCGGTCAAAAATCGCCGTTTTTTTTTTTTAATGAATCATGAAAAATCGAAATTTTAAGTTATATCTATACTTAATAGTTTTTTCCTCACATTTAGAGTTTCCTTAATGTTTTAGAAAATAATGAAAATAATAAAATATCAAATGAATATTTCAAAAAAATTTTTGAAAATTCCATTTTCAAAAATTTGAATTCGGGAAAAGCCGGTCAGTGGCGTCGGGAAAAGCCGGTCATTAAATATTATTTCTTTTGTGCTTGTCCAAACTAATTATAATTATAATTTTAAATTTTAAAATAGAGTCTAATAATATTATAGAATTAATTTGGATTGAAAAACACAAGTCTAAGAAGTTATATTTTATTAACATTTTGCAACGTTGATTTTTTTACAAAATTTTGAAATTTTTTTTTCATTTTTTTTATGGCTAAATAAGCATTGAAAAAAATGAAATAACAAAAAAATTTAATAATTTCTAATAATAATAATAAAATTTTCAAATTTTTAATAATAAGCACTTTATATTATTACGAGTAGGCCTATGTAGGCACATTTCACGAACTTTTTGACGAAATATTGTTCACAATATTATATTTAATTATGACAATCAATTTTAAAAATTTCTATTAATAGTAATAATAATTGCACTTTTTAACAAATAGGCTTTTTTTTTTTTTTTTTTTTTTTTTTATATCGAGTGAGTACGCACATTTCCACGTGAACTTTTTTTTTTATCCTTACACTAGATGAAGAAAGATATGTATAGAAACATTAAACAAATGTCTTATAGTCTATAATACATGAAAACTAAAACAAATATTATTGAAAGACTAAAAAAAAATAGAAACATTTTTTTAACCAAAGTTTATACTGAAGCGGCTTTTCCACCCGACGCCCGATCCGGTTTTCCCCCGAAAATTGAAAAAAACTTAATAACTTTAAAATAAGCTTAATATTTTAATTTTTTACATGGAAAATGTTAAAAATAAGACTTCCCAAATATGCATCAACTCCCAAATTCTGATATCTTAATTCTACGAGATTCACGAGGTCTTAGAATTTTTTTGCAAAAAAAAAAAAAAATATTTTCCACTTTGGAAATTTTTTTGACTAGTAGGTGTAAGTTATTTATTAAATTTTTTATATATGGTTAAAATATATAATCTATTTGCTACTTAAAAACCTTTCTCCTAATTTAAAAAAATTTTTTTAATTTAAAAAAAAATATTAACAATTTTATTAAAACTGACCGGTTTTCCCCTCCGTGACCGGCTTTCCCCCATTTTACGGTATAATATATATATATATATATATATATACATATATAATAATATATATATATATATATATATATATATATATATATATATATATATACCGTAAAACGGGGCAATTCGGTCCAAAATCAGGGGTACTCCTTTTTGAGTGATGGAGCTATTTTTTTTTTTTTCAAATTTTTTTTTTTTTTTTTTTTAATGTTATTCCTTTTGGAGTAGAATTAGTATAATTTTTTTTGTATATATAATATAGGATTAATGTTAAGAAGCCGATAAGTAACTTGGACCGAGAATTGCCCCAGGATTTTGGGGAGGGGCCAATTCGGTCCACTTCAATTTTCAAATCCCTAAAAATCCTCATTAAAGTGTTTTATTTTATAAACTATGATAAGTCAGTTTTATATTTTTAATTTTATATTTGATATTAACAATATTTTTAAGAAATTGGGTTCGAAAACGTAATATGTTCGAGTTTGCGTTCGTTTTTGTCAAAAACTTGCAAAATCGTAAAAAAAAGGCTCGCCTAACGTTAAGGAATTTTCCTTAATTCTGGTAAGGTTGCTATTCTTTTTATTCTGTATTATACAGAATAAGGAAATTCTTTACGTTTGGTGAGCGTTTTTTACGATTTTGCGATGTTTGACAAAAACGAACGCAAACGCTGTTTGACAAAAATGAACGCAAGCTCAAGCGTTTTAAGGTCTCTTTTTAAACATAATGGTATTACAATATTATTTTAAAAAATTGGATTTGAAAACTAATAAAATGTTCGAGTTTGCGTTCGTTTTTGTCAAACGCAAAATCGTAAAAAAAATGCTCACCAAAACGTAAGAATTTCCTTTAAATTTCTTTTGTATTCTATTACACCAGAATTAAGAAATTCTTTACGTTTGGTGTGAGCGTTTTTTTTTTACGATTTTTGCGCTGTTTGACAAAAACGAACTGTAATATTATTAATTCTGTAAGGTTGCAATTCTCTTTTATTTTATATTACACAGAATCTAAGGAAATTCTTTACGTTTGGTGAGGCGTTTCTTTTACGATTTGCGCTGCTTGAACAAAACGAACGAAAACGCTGTTGACGAAAAGCGAATGAAACTCGAAGCGTTTTAGGCTTATTACGTTTCGTAAGAACCAATGCAAGAAACGAAAACTGCTTAAGGGTCTGGCAACATCATCAGCAGAGTATCCCTTTGTATCACTGCTGTGTTACTTTTGCGTAAGTGTGAACCATCTTGCTGAAAAAAATTTTACAAGTTAATTAGGCCTATGTTGAAAAACTTTAACCTACCTATCTTGCTGTAAAAGTATAAAAATTATTTTAAACATTATATTTCGACATCTTTTTGTAAAAGAGTATTAAAAAATTTAATTTAATGAAGATTTCAATGTGGACCGAATTGCCCCACGCAAATTTTTTAAACCTGGACGCGAATTGCCCCATGTTACAATTTTTTATAATAAAACATATTTATCTCTTGCCTGTGACTCCAACGATTGCATTAAGGTTATGAACTATTTTTTAAGTACTATATCTTGGTACCAATAATGTAGTACAATTTTTTTGACCTGTATGATTCTTAGCAATAAGCCTAAAATTTTCCGATTTTATAGTGCTAGAAAAGAAAAAAAAATCAGCAAAATTAATGGACTTAAAATTAAATTTTTCATAAAATATTTATACCTACCGATAAAAAAATATATTTTTTACATCTTTAAAGATATATTTTAACATCGTATAGGCTATTTTGAAGCCACTGACCCGAATTGCCCCAGCGTGGGTCGCGAAAGCCCCACGTGGACGCGAATTAATAACCCCCGTTTTAACGGTATATATATATATATATTATATATATATATATTATATATATATATTTATATATATTTATATATATATATATATATATATTATATATTATATATATAGCCATATATATATATATATATTATATAAATTTTAATATAATATATATAATATATAATAATATATATAAATATATATATATACAAATATATATATATTATTAAGTATATAAATATATATATATATATATATATATATATATATATATTATTATATTTATTTTTTAATATAGTAATGCTTCTTAAATATATATATATATATATATATATATATATATATATATATATACTATATATATATATATATATAATATATATATATATATATATATATATATATATATATATATATATATTTTTTACACTCTATTTTATATTATTTTATAGATATTATATATATATATATATATATATATATACGGTATATATATATATATATATATATATTTATATATATATATATATTATTATATTATATATATATATATACAATATATATATTATTATATATTATATATATATATATATATTTATATAACTGGTCTTCCCACGATCTAATTTAAGAACGTTTCAGGCAATGGTTAACTTTCTGAGACAGCTCCCCTAGACACGACGCCTCCCACTCCTCCGCCGTCTCATTTTTAGATTGAGTGACTCGAGTCGCTGTGGTCGCTTTTTTATAAATTTTGAAAATTATTTTTTAAAATTTATTAAACGTAAATGCAAAGGCCCACAAGGATAATCTAAGGGGGACTCCATCCCTGTACCCCCTAACCTGTGAATGCTGGTGAAATAATATTTTTAAAAATATAAAACCAGTATTTTTGCAATTTAATAAAAACAAAGAAGTAAAAAATCATGAATTGACTCTACTATAGACCAATAAGACTTCCAAACGGCACTCGAGTCACGTGATGAAAAAATGGTCCTGGTCAGAAAGTAAACCTTTGCCTAGTCATTTCTAGCATATTTTGTCTTTATAAATTCCAATTGAGGTAAGATAAGAAAGCGTTATCAGCTAAGAACTAATAATTGGATTAATTTTTTAAAATTACAAGATTCTGAGAAAAAACTAATATTTTCTAAAAGATTTCCAAAGTTAAATATAACTCAGTCTCAAAATAACCTTTTTATATTAAAATATAGGACTGTTATCATTGAATGGTATTGTTTCAAGTTAAAATATTAGAAACTCCAAATTAAATTTCTGAATTTATGGAATTCGCTTAAAAAATATATTGGAATAAAAATTTCGGCATTTCTGTAGCACAGTCTTCTTAGCTGCCATTTTTATTTATGAACTCTAGA
>JABUQX010000787.1:30000-31218 GCA_015478945.1 Trachelipus rathkii
TTAAACAGATGGTCCGAGTCACCCCTCAATGGTGGTCCGCTTCACCCCTCCACGGTCAGGCTGAAGGAGCTTTATTAAAACTTTAATAAAACTTTTATTATTAGAATTACATTATTATTTTTTGTGTGCTTATGACTGACTATAGGGCCTTGATTTTCAAAAAAAAAAAATATCCAAAAAGTGCAATTAGGGGAGAGTCGGGAGACCAAGTTATGCCTAAGGTGGTCCGAGTCACCCCGCCCGACGCTATATATATATATATATATATAGGGTTGTGAAAAAAACGGTTTTTTTAATTTGGTTTTTTTTTTCAAAAAAAAACGGTTTTTTTTAAAACAAAATGTTTTTTTTTTTTTTTTTTTTTTTAAAATTAAACTCTTTATTTAATCTTATACGTTTTAAAAATTATACATATTAAAATAACCCCTTGCTAGGCATAAATATTGTCTATTAATACATATTTTATATATACAGTATAATATATATATATATATATATATATATATATATATATATATATATATATATATATATATATATATATATATATATAAGGTATATATATATATATATATATATACTTATATATATATATGATATATTATATATATATATATATATATGATCAAAAAAAGGATGGTATAACAGGTGGTTTGGGGTGTCAGGAGAAAATGAGAATGGTAGGAAGGTGATGGATTTCTGTGAGGAGAGAGGTGTGTGTGTAAGTAATACTTTCTTTAAACACAAGAGTATCCATAAGTATACTAGAGTTGGTGTAGGTAGAGATGGTATCGACGAGGTGAAAGTATGATTGATTTTGTGTTTGGGAAGAAGGAGATGTTGAAGTATATGTTGAATGTTAAATCAGTGAGGTGTTTAGAAATTGGATTATCGGATCATATGTTGTTCTATGTAAAATTACGTTAGTGGGGGACTTGGATGGAGAGGAAGGTGATACGGACAGGAAGAGGTAAAATTAAGAGTGAGAAGTTAAGTAAGCAAGGTAATAAGGATAAGTAGTAAAGAACGCTCGCAAGGTAAATCAGTTGAATGTGAACAAGCTGAAACTAAATAAATCTGGAAGCAATTGGTATAGCAGTGCAAAAGAAAGTATGTGGGTGTACTAAAGTAGGAAGTAAGAATGCGAACAGTGAGTGGTGGAATGAAGAGGTGATGCAAGCAGTTTAAAAAAGTAAAAAAAAAGCGTGGTTGATTGTT